>WUAP02001685.1:0-20440 GCA_015163945.2 Stichodactyla helianthus | reverse complement strand
TCCGGCCGGGGCTTGAACCCACGACCTCCCGCACAAGAGACCGATGCTCTACCAAGTGAGCTAATCGGGTGGCGGTATCGCACAAAAGGTGTCTGTCTGTCCGTCGTCTAGCTTTCGTCCAACTTCTTTACCAATGCAACGAAATGAACAATTTTCTATTTTAATTCTTTTATCTATCTTTTATTTTTAATTTATTCTTTACGCACAAGTACCCTTGCTCCTTCTACATTAGATCTTGTAGATTCGCGTTGATTGTTATCTCTGATGATACCGTCAAATGGTGAAAGTTCAGATACGTTTTAGACTCTTAAGTCTCCATAAACGTGCGGTAATACGAGCACCAAAATGTTAACAACTCGTCGCGCAACAATGTCGGGTTGCAAGTTGCAGAGCAATGTTGCTTGTATTACCACCGTGTACGCAACTTGTCACGCAACAGAAATCGATGTTGCATGTTGCAAAATGTAGAAGCTCTTTCTACTTCATGCAACAACATTTTACAACTCGCAATATTGATTTTTGTTGCGTGACAAGTTGCACGATTTTGTTGTTTGTATTACCGCACCTTAAGCAGCTCAGGCTACAGTTGTACAGTTTATTTGCTTACCATTTTTTGACACAGATTTCCCAGCATCTTTTGCATGCTTGATAGCAAATCCCCGGATGACGGGATCGTTAGTCACACCTCCATCGTTAGTTTCATAGGTATCCCACCACCAGTGTTCCATTTTAGCAATCTCATTGTAGGTCACGTTACTCTGCTGTTGCCTTAGCAACCGATACATACGGCGAGAATAGTAGGGATGAACAGTACGGTCAGCGGCACCTACTCTGATCATAATAGGCAGACCCTGAGATTATAAAGGAGAAAGGAGTCACAACATTGTATCACTCCTCTCATGAAACCTTGAATGGTTGAAGTTCTCTACTTCCGCCTGTATCTGGAAAACTCTTTGTTAGGTTGACTGGCAGTAATAAGAGTGTGTAATTAGTAAGGTACTCGCCTCGATCTATCTTGGAGGTTAGATTAACAGATCCTGTCATTATGTGTTGGCTACGGTTGTAGTTGGTTCAAGTTAAAGGATTTTTCTCCCTTTTTTTTGGCATTTGCCTCCTTCTGCATAAGTAACATCCCATATCCCGATTCCCGGCTGTCCACAAGCCATAATGTGATTTAAATCAGCCTGAATTGTGCGCTTACCAGAAAAAAGGATAGGCTGAGCTCACAATTGTGTTGCATGGCAAGTTGCAATATGGGTGCCAAACTTAATTTTCTCTCAACGCATTGCAAAAAAGGTGCAAAAACAATGCCTAGTGTAACAGCACAAAGCTACTGCCTCTCTTTAGGAAATCAGAAGATTTTGTCCGTAACATTTTCCCGAATATTCTTTTGACACAAAAGCAAGCTTACTTGATATACTTACATGAAGGTTAGAGACGTGTTTATCAGCATCATTCTCGGCCACACATGCCTCCATGGTTGCCTTCACGACAGGATCCACGTGACTTGTGCTAACGTCATGTCTAAAAAACAGATTGGAATCCCCATAGTCCTCTTTTCGGATCCAACCAGCTGCAGATATCAAGGCTAATGTCTGATCTGGGTAATGAGTGCCAAGCTGCCTGCAAGTCAAATCATTTTAATGCTTTAAAATGCTAAATTATTCAACTTGTTCAATAGCTTTTTTTCAGTCCATTTATTAGGTTAAGAACAGACATATTCCAAAGCTTGAATGACTACAAACCCCCCCCTGGTGGTTTTATGCCAAGGATGAAGTATACAAATGGTAGTAAAAATAAGCAAATTGTCATTGCAAATTTGTCAAGCAAATTTGGGAAAGGTCTATTGGCACAAGTGTAGCTTCAACAATATGAAGTGTCAAGGAAAGAAAAGTCAATTTCTGTTTTACATAAGATAGTAGCACCATCAAAATTAAGTTGAATTAAATTATTCCAAATCTTCCACAACACTCTAGATTACATTATCAAAATCCCAAGTTAGAAATTTCTTATTCAACTTTAAATTCTTAGTCTTATTTTCAGTTACATACCAGGCACCATGTCCACCCATTGAGTGACCAGCAATCACTATCTTTTTGTCATCAGCCTTAAATTCTATCCAAGAGGCCTCCTGGGTGTATTTTGCTAAGCTTTCAAGTGCTTTCATGGAAGTGAGTGTACCTGGCCCCTCCCAATTATGAGCACCATGCCTTGTTGGGGCAAGCAACCAGAGATTATCCAAACCAAACACCCATTTCCCATTTTCCATTCTTTTGTAACTGTCTGCTTGATTCTGTGGTGGCACAGCTGCAAAATACAGTCATCACAAAAATTTTATATTACATATCTTCATGTCTTGGGAAATTCTCATGGAAATCTTTGGTAGTCATATGAAAGAGTACATTGGAAAATATTGGGGGAGGGAGGCAGGCACATTTGAAATAAACAATGAAAATGTGGTAATCCTGCTGGAGGTTCCTGAAAGGAATTTTCCAACAATTTTCATTTCCAGGAGAATGAGCTGGAGCATACCAAAATTTGATTAAATGGTCCAATATTTTGTTGGTCCAATAAGGGGTGAATGCCACAAATATCAAACAAATATTTTCACATCTTAAGCTGTACTTACTTGTGCCATGTAAAGAAATCAGCACTGGACAACTTTTGGATTCACAACCTTTCAGTGGCGCAATTGCAGCTCCATGTTGAATTGAACCATCATGGTCAAGAAAAGTAAAAAGAAATGACTCAGTCATTCTCCGACATCTTAAATTTAGGTTCACCTTCTGGTCTTTTCCTGCATTAAATGACAGCTTTAAAGTCAGAGTCACATCCTTACACTCTTTCCCAAATTTTGTCTTTCCAAAGCTTCCATCTTTATAGTCAATTTTAAGAATAACAGGTTTTATTTGACCTGGTGCTATTGCAAAAGTCTCTGTATCACCAGTCAGTGAAACTGTGAGTGGCATAGCAACATCTGATTGTGACATCAAAGATACTTTAGTAACTTTGAGCCATTGTGAGGAATGAAGGTTATTCAGTGGAAGGGAAATATATTTACTAAATATTTTTCCCTGGACAAGATCAGGAAGAAAGGATGGAGGAATGACTTCAACTGTATTTTTTTCTTGAACTTGTTTGAGATGAAAATTGAATTGAAAGGATCCCTTTGCTCTGAGTTTAACCTTTGCTGTGTGAAGACCTCTTTTCAGGTATATTGGATGCCTGTGCAGAAAATTTGAAAGTTTAATAAATTGTTGTCAATCACCAAGTCACCTGTTGTTTACTTTGATTACATTTTGACTAATATGCTTGCATTTGTTTGATTTTATTGTTGTAGTTCTTAGAGCTATAGAGCAGATTTTACATGACTGTGACTACCATTGTTGCATTCTGATGTACATGTAAGAGAATTGATCTAATGTGCAAGTGCACTGACACACCTTGTGTCCTGAATTCTGTGTCATGACATTACCTCTTGATGAATCTAATACAAGATTTTGTGCAACTCAACTTACCAGAATTGATGCCTTCTATAGAGATCACCAGTGAAAATAGTTTCATCAACATATACTAAACTAGCTCCAAGGCATTGAAATAAAAATGAGCCGTCTTCATTGACAACAAATTCACCCACAATCCATCCCTGCCATTCAGCTATTCCTATTGATTGCAAACTCAAAATTAGTTCGTTCCACTCAGCTGCTGGAGCAACATTGATGCTATCTTGTTCATTTTTAACATCTATTGTAGTCCACTTGAGTTCTCCTTTGCTTAGCAGCTCTGAATAATAAACCACTCTCTTTGTCCAACGATATTTGGATACATTTTTTATTCCACCAAAGTCTTCTAGGGGATCACCATCTACTTCATTTTTTCCAATAGTAAAAGGACCTAAAAATTTCCATTTTTTGATGAATTTAGAAAGCTTTCCCAGAAGTCTTGTGGATTCCCTGAAGCATACATTTGCCTTGGTTCTTTCGTTCCTTTGTTCAAAAACCTCGCCAAGAAGAGTCCAGAAAACAGCTTCTCCATTCGAAGAATCCAGAGCCTTGAGCAGACAAGGAAACAGCTCTTTCCAAGACTCTTCTGCTCTTAGTCGCATGACAGACTTAAAATCAGAACTCCTGCATTTTGACTTTTTCTTATTTTCCTTTTCTAAAAGTTTCAGAGCACTCGACGTTTTTTTACACGTCACACCAGAAACCAGTAAAACAACAAAGAAAATTCTAAAAAGAAACATTTTCAATGATTCACAGTATTTGAATCACATCAGCTGAACAAAGAATAGTTCGTGTAAAAGGATATTCCTCAAATAAGACAAAAAATACACAGATGTCTACAGACTTTTAGTTTTTGAAGAAGTAAGGAAAATACAGTATCAAGCAGGCGTTCCACGTGGTGGATAGAATACCACAGGATAACCAACAAGGGCTCTTTGTATTTTGTTACAGAAGAACCTTGATTGAACAATTCATTCGCAAAAAAAATGAAATGAAGAATGAATAGACCCAGATATCTTGTCATTGTGAGCTTGATAAAATTCCATTAGAGAGAAAGTGGTAGGTTTAATTTACCGATAGTTCTAATCCAGACTTCAAAGTCCATTCATTCACAAATCCAATTCCTGATAGTGTATTTTACAGTTGTAGCCAATCAGAAGCTACATTAAAAATCACGTGCATAAACTAGCCAATGAGAATCGACCTAATATCTTAACTTTCTTGTTCATTTTTTCCAGCTGTTTTAATTCAAAAAGGCTTCGACTTGCACACGAGAAATTAGTGTTTCGATACAATTTTACTTATTTTCTAGCTTTTAAGAATAATGTCATCACCTCCTGAAGAGAAAGAGCTCAAGGGCGGACACCCTCCTGCAGGTAAGCTCTGATAAAAAGGCTTAGAAATGGTACTTTGAAAGTCGGAAGTGTTGGAAAGTGCTTTACTTCGACCTCAAGTTTTATCAAACCGTGTACAATTTGTATTTCTTTAAAAAGTATTTCTTTCTTTTAGTTAAGGCTGGAGGCATGAGAATTGCTTCCAAGCATCATCACACATCCCACCCACCACCTCAAACACCGGAGGAAAAAGCTGAAAATGAAGAATTTGCAGAGCCAAAGGAAAGGTTTGTCTCGCTACAAACAAATCAAATCTTAAACGTCGAGCACGTGCTGTGTATTTTAGATCCAAGCTATTAATCCCTCCATATCTTAGGAAAATAATCATTAAAAAATATCATTTTTGATTTTGAGTTTTAGATAATGTTTTTTCTAGATGTTTTCGTCTTGTAAAGTGTGTCTCCATACAATAACATCCTTAATATGATCTTCCCAGGGAACATCTCTTGATTTATCTCTTGGTTGCTATGAGTTTTATGCATGGATACAAGCTTATATATATATATATATTCTATTTTCGCTTCATATTGTGCCATTAACGGTAACATGTACTATTACTAAGGTCTTTTTAACCACAGTTTGATTCTCTGACAGAGAGTGTGGGTGTTACTTTTAGTACTGTATTTAATATAACTTGTACATGGGCATTGTTCATAACTGTACAACACTTTTCTCCTAAGTTATAAATCAACTGAAGTGATTTAGAATTGGTAATTAAAGTTTCTTAAATTCTCAAACTCATGATTAATTCATAAGCTGAACTTGCAATCAGGTGGATGAATCACCAGATTAAGATCTTAAGGGGTTTGATCACTGATCAAGACACTTGCGTTTTATTTACTTTCATTTAACTTGCAATTGTACTTGTTGCTATCCTTCTTTCATCCTCATTAAAGTTCTTACTTTTAAAGAAACTAGACACATGGCTGCATGAACTTGGGCTTGCTATATAGAAGTCTTAGGAAAGCATAGGGCCCAGATGATTGTTCCTGATGTGTAGATATTGATTTAAGTGTTCAAAGTGAGCAAACTCAATCCAAAAGTGAACTAGCAAGATGTTTCTAAGATAGCTTATTTATTTCCAGAATTTTGTTTCAGAAATGGATCAAAGAATTTTCGAGAGTAGTGTAAAATAACAAAACTTTGAATATAGTACATTTCTGAAGGAATATTGAAGATCAATTGCCTTTATTCTACCATATTTGTGCAAGTAATTTTCCAATTACGACATTGTTGTGAAGTCTCTAGGTGCTTAAGTCACGTCTAAAGAAAGCGTGATATTTTATGCATGTGCATTGCCGCAGACTGCAATTTGAGGCCTAAGGGGGTAAACATTGGTAAGTACAAAATAATGGTTAGGGGAAAGGGTGCAGTTTAAAAATTAGTTACAAGTACTACTACTAGATACATTGTTAACATCAATAATGGGGGAGGTACATTTTATTTTCCATGTTTTCATCACAGTTTTAAACCATTTTGAACTATACAACAGCAGCAATACATTTTTAGTTGACTGCCATGGTAAATTTTTTTCCCTTTTTTTTTTTTTTTTTTTCCAGAAAATCCCCTGGCTCACCCCTTTCCTATAACATTAACTGATCATTTCTGTCACGAATCTTTCTCTTCTCTTTTTCAGAGACAATACTAAACTGGTAATATCAGGTGCAGTAGTCAAAGGGAATGCAGATTTTCCCCCTGAGGCTGTGAAAGTGGCACATGAAAAACCAATGCCACAACATGAAAAAAGGCCACCAGGAACAGGTGGAAAAGGAAGCAATATATCAATTCAACAGCCAAGAAAACAGTAATTTCAACACATTTTCTCCCTAGAATATAGATTGTTTTTGTTTTATTTCAAATTGAAGGCCCACTTGGATGAAAATCAATGAAAATTGGAAACTGATTATTTCTATATAAAAATGAACATAGCTAAATATCTAACTACTCTCTGCCAAAAATCTATATTTTAAGCTCATCATTACAGAGAAATTTTGGTTTAAAACCTAAAAGAACAATAGGGTTGAGTAAATGACGTCATTTACTCACAATTTAAATGCTAAATAATTTGACAATTTCTATCCCTCTCTTTTGAATGTGAAATTTTGCTTCATGGTGATTATTGGGACTGTATAGATAGGTTTAGCTAAGTTTCAAGTTGTTTTCAATTTTTATTGATTTTCATCTAAGTTCCCCTTTAAAGTTCTTATGTGATTACAGTATGATTCAAAAATAGATTTCGGGGGCTATTCCAAAAATATCAAATATTTATGGAATACCGTTAGTATGTAATTTTCCTACAGATTTAATTTTAGGTGTTGGTAGTGGTTCTGGTGTCTTAAGACTAGTAGAATGCATCACAATTTGTGAGGAAAAAAGCAATTCAAAAAGTCATACCCCACCTACATGTTAAACCATAATTCCCTGTAATGGAGAAGTATACCTGGGCAAAAAACACCACATCTTAAAATTGTTTTCAAGATTACTTGATAACGATTTATGACATTAAATCTTCTGTCTTGAAATTAAAAAAAAAAACGTTTAGTGTAGAATCTAAAAAAATCTTATCACACACTTATGCTTCATAATTTTTATTGTCTTATAAAAATGAATGGGTTTTATGCATACCACGTATAGTATATTGTAATCCATTTATCTTAAACCCTGAAGCAACACCAGTTGATTTGTACTTAATAATAAGCCGCTATTTGTGTAAGCTGGCACTATTTTCGTCATAATTTTGTATGTTTGAAGGCAATTAGGTCTTCAGACTTTCGAATTATGAAAATTAAGTATTAATTTGTGTGTAAAGCTTTTATTGAATTAAAGAAGAGCTACAAAACTGTAAAAACAATCAAAGTAATTAAAAAATAGTTTCAGTTTGTATTGGCCTCATGATTATATGCAACAAAAAAGCCAACAGTTTCATTCATCAGGGTTCCCAGTCATTTTGAAAAACTAAATTCCCTGACTTTCCCTGCTTACATAACAATTTCACTGACCATTTTGCACAAGAAAAATGAAAACAATTTATATGATCCTTTTTCTATACAAACATGAGTTTTTTCCCAAGGCATTCAATGATTTGATACCTTTATCCTCTAAAATTCCCTGACTTTTTCCTGACTTTAGGTAAAAATCTGAATTTCCCTGACTAAATAAAAAAATCTCTGACTTTTAACTGACTTTTCCCTGACTGTGTTTCTCCCTGATCCCTGAGAACCCCCTGTTCATAAGCAAAATATGTATACTGATTGATGGCAGTGAAAAACCAATTTCACAACTAGCCATTGAAATGTCTGAGTTTGCAGAATAGTGAGAATCACAGTAAGTGCAAACAAGATTAAAAATATGAAACAAGATGACACAAAGTTAGTTTTCTCTGTTTCTAGTACCAGAGGGGGCTTTCATTTATCATGGTGTGGGGGTCCCAAAAATCTTGGGCCTTGGCTAATGATATGTCATAATTAACCCCCTCTGTGCAGAGTAAAAATGTCATAACCCCTACCCCCACTCAATTTTGTCAACCTCCCACCCCATAATAAATGGAAGCCCCCCTTAGATTGTAGGATGGAAATAGTTAAAAAGGCATTTTTTTGTATAACAAGTGTTTCGTGAGGCATAGCTACACCCCAACACAGGCAACCCATTTAATGGTAAAACAAAAGCCGTTTACAATATAGCTTGCCAACTTAGCATTCATATTGACACCAAAAATTTGATTTTCAAGCTTGTAAATAAATTATTGATGGTACTTGGCAAATGTACTTGTATGCATATAGTCTTTCTACCACTGCATCAAGTAATCTGTAGACTAAAAAGAAGATGAAATTTAGAGTGATTTTAGTGAATGTATGAAATTATTTTTTTAACTAAAAATGAATCAATAAAGCCATTAAACTAATTCTTAAATTAAAAGAAATTTCCAAAACTATTCTATTCAATCTGTACAGATTGACAAACAAGGTGGAAAACATGCCATGTTAGGCATGATTAGCAATAGATGTTAAATACCAAAGGTAAACCACAGTACCCTGTCTCAGAAAAAGGCCTATGTATATACTATTTGAGTGGCCTTGCTTAGTCATACTAAATCTTGATTCTTATGCCTTTGTATTGGCCTTAACTAAAACCAAAAAGTCATGTACACCTAATTTTTGAAATGGATACATGCATCAAAGTTTAAGTTTCAAGGTTTAATGTCATAGTGTGAATGATGTGCTTTAATGAGCCATTTATATAATGGGATTAATTAATTATACCAACCGAATATCTATTTTTTGTCTTTCCACGGGTTTCTTTAGTTAAAGCAGCCAAATATGGATCCTCAGCACGTCTCTGTTTTGTATGTGCATTTCCTTGCTGAAATTGGGTTCCTGATCCCAATCGCTGACCAAAGGGAGGTCTAGTCCTATCGTATTCATGATACATGTTACCATGGGAACTGGCCATGGATGATCTTATGCTGTGCATGGTCTGGGATCTTTCTTCTGTTCTTTGGGATCTTTCTGAAGACTTCTTTAGAATTTAAATTACCAAAAAAAATTGTTCATCGTTAAAATGCATGCCTAGACTTAAAAAACTATGCAGTTCTTCTTTGCGATGAAAAAGTAAAGTGTTAAGAAATTTATCAAACTTTGTGAACGGATAACTAGACCATTCCTATCACTAATTGATACACTTCGTTATTTAGGAATGACAGAGTATGATCAGGGTATGATCTACTCAATAACCTGAATATTCAATTCGATTTATTTGATTTTATGTCCAAGCATTAGCTGGATGTCCACGCACGGGTTAAGTTAATCCCAGTTGATAAAGATATTTTTCTCTAAGCAAACAAACCCATTGTTTTCTCAATCAGTAGATAGATATGATGAGCTTGAACACCGTATGAATTGGTGGTTGTTTGTCTACTGTTTTATTCAAGACACCGACGCAGTCTAAACTAGTTTTTACTAGTTTTCTCAATCATAATATTTTCCCTTCCACGATAATAAAAAGCCCGAAGAGTAAACACGCACACTAGAATACCAGTAAAGTAATTCCCAGTTAAAGATAGAATTACACTGTAATGCCTAAACTACGCAAGTTTGGTTCGATCGAAGCAGTATTATAGTAACTTTTTAAATGCTTACAGTTCGAGTTATTATTGTTTGAGGTCAATAATCGTAAAGATCTGGAAATATGTAAACTCACCGAATTCAGCACACGATCGTCTTTATTGTACGCAGCGAGTGCGTTTTCTCGAAGAGTATAACTTGAGTTTGACATCGTAAAGAAAATACAGGATAAACTTTAGAAATCTTACTACTAGAAAGACGCGCACCTCATGTTGGTCAATGTAATGCCAAGCTTTGTCCCGGTTACAGTACTACCCACGATGCAACACGAGACGCTACCTTACAGACTGACCGATTCGGTTCGGAAGATTCAAAGAAAAGATCATGATGCAAGGGTCAAAAGAAGATAACCTATTGTGATGGTAAAACAATTGGCACACAGCAAGCTGTCAACATAGCTAAATATAGTTTATGTCAGAAAGGTTGTCTTGTAGAAAGGGAGCATTTTGACGCGCTGGAATATCACGTGACTTGGAGACAAATGATTTTGATGGCCTGTGGTTTTTCGTTAACCTCAATGAAGTTGTTACAGGAAGTGTTGGACTGACTAGCTGCCCAAAGCATATCTTTTGTTGTGTGCATTTTTTAAGTTCTTATTACTTAGGCAAAGTTATAGTTACAGATTAATAATGAAAAATTCATACACTGTTATCAAATGGCTTTATTTAACTTTGCACTAAATACAGAGATTTGCAAATGATAGATTCTGATCTACAAAAATTTATCCCATCATCAATCCTGATTCCATCGTAGTTTCAGCTAAAAAATATCCTGCGTTGTCTTTTAGCTTCGCTTTTGAGCTTTATAGTATTCTGATACAACAGCTGGAGAGTCGGCTTGGGCGAATTTTAGGGGGGAGCTCGGGTTGCTCGTGACCTCCCCCCTCCCCCCCGAGATGAGACCCTTGCAGGCAGTTATGATTGGATATTATTTACTTTTGGTGTTCGAGTCCCGACGTGATGCATCCCCCCTGCCCCTTAAAAAAACAGATCCGCTTCTTTGTATCCCGAATGTGGAAAATATATTGTTCCAATCTTTTGCTTTCTTATTCGTTGAAAAAGGCGGTCATGTTTCATTTAATTCAAACTTGTATAAAATACAGCAGAAGTATAAGAATCTTTCGAAGAATTCCTTTAAAAATTACAAAACGAGGTTAAAAAAGAACCATATCTATCCGTTATAGCAGGGCTCGATAACTTCGGACACTTAGATGAACGAAAAGTTCTGATTAATTCCAAAATTAACGTACCGCCATACCTGTATGGATTCCTCAGACCTGACTGGTGATTAAGTGCCCTTCTGCCTTTATGGTACCGTGGTGGAATCGCCCACTGAGTTCTAGCCTGCAGGTATCAGGGGAGAGAATAGCCGGCCCCTAGACCATTTCACGGCTAAACCCTTGCTCTACATGCTATCCACGATGGCGTTGAAGATATAATTATCTAGTCTACAGATGCATTGTTTTCATTTCCATTATTATGCTAATTCACTGAGCCGTGGTCTCGAAAAACAACTTGCATGCTCTTCCAATGAAAAATAGTGAGTCGATCTCGATAGGGCGCGGCTGACACCAGGGGGACCGCCACCAAGCATGTCTGATTTTAGTGCACGTCTAATTATTATTATTATTATTATTATTATTATTATTATTATTATTACTATTATTATTATTATTATTATTATATATATATATTTTTTTTTATCCCTCCTTTTTTGTTACAAAAATTTTAAGATAAAAAAGCCTTAGGTCTTAAGTAAATTTCTTCACTGATTAATCAACGATATGTTATAGACTATTATAAGTATTAGGGATTTATTTTAATTCAGTGATGGATTTAGTAGAAGGGTGTACAACCCCTAAAGACAGGAAAGTCCTCTTCCCGCTGCTACTGTAGTTTGCTATTTCACTTACAAAAACTACGGGTGCACCATTCGACCCTGAAGAGAACGGGTGTGTCAGTCCCTTTACAAATCCCTCTTCCCAACGTCTAAATCCCAAACTAAGGAAATTAGTTGAGCCTTGACTGGATATAAAATATTTCCCCATTCCAATTTTACCGGTTTTTTTTTTTTTTTTCCCATTCCCAGTGGGCTAAATTCCATTTTCCCAGGACAAAAATAGGCAAATCCCAGTTCCCATTTGATCCCGTTTAGGACCCTCTTCCATGTACTCGAGTTTTACTGGTAGCGTAAAGAGTATTCATAAGTGGGTTATCTTACCTTCATATGGGAGGATGTAGGGGAGGGGAGGGGAGGGGAGGGGAGGGGTAGGGGCCAATCCAAACGCCTGACTCACTCTGACCGCATATTCCAGATGTAGATCACAAGCGGAAGTTTGCTAAGGGCTTACGAAATACCCGTTGACAATCTTTTCGTGTTTGGGGAATTATCGGCATGGTCTTAAAAATGTAGGAGGAAGAAGAACGCCTATAACTGACCACAGACGACACACACACTTCACTTAATATCTGATTATCAACACACCTTATGCGCATGCACCCGTTTGTGGGCAACGTTTTTGATAGGTAACGTGTACCTAGAGAGCACCAATCAACGTTCTTTGCCCGCAAACTCACTGCTCCTTGCTAACTATAAAGTTAGCTTTTATCGCGGCCGTTTTGATCATAGGGCCTTAAGAATCGATGTTTCGTTTTAGTTATTGGTTCCGGTCCGCGTGAAGATTGGGCACCCATGCACTTAACGGTTAAGAATCACTATATATAGCTTTTAATTATATCAGCTGGGATATTCTTTGAACATAAAACGAAAGAACAAGAAGGAAAACAAACCTCAAAGCATTAAAACAACACGAGCAGTTATGTTGGGGACCAGTCATTATATTTGTCGGTACGTGACGACTTGATTAAATGGTGCGGCGCCTTTATTTACCCGAGTCACTACTGCCTGCAGCCTGAAGGTGCAAGAAACGAATTACCTACTCGTGGTAGTCTCGGGACCCCTAAATTTACGATAAGTGGAGTGCCGAAATCTTCCTTGACTGATTCACTTACACAAAAAGAGCTGGGGGGAGTGGGGCCGCGCTGAACCAGTTACATCATATTCGTACCAACATATTGCCTTGCCGTGCCGCGCGGTGCTGGTTTTTTTTATTTATTTATTTATTTTAATTTTATTTAATACAACAATAACGCCATAGAATTATCTAGATTCATTGTTATCTCGGCCCACTTGAAACATGCACTCATTCGCATATCGTATGCCGTTGTCTGAAATATAGGGTCGATTATTACATCCGTACTGAAATAGTTTAATTGACTTGTCTTTCGATCATTTCATCCACAGTGGCGGATCCATGATTTTGAAAAGGGGGGTTCCAAAACTTGAAAAACGTGTTGCTGGACAAATGATTGTATAAATCAATTCATTTTACTGAGCTTTTTGGCTTCACAAAGGGTGGGGGGGGGGAGGGTTCAATGGAACCCACCGGAACCACCCTGGATCCGCTACTGATCCATTAAAGCTTTTTTTTGGACGTCTGTGTAAGTTGTGCCATGAAATTGATTTTCGCCTCCAGAGAATGCGGTATTATGAAGTAGTTACGTCATCACGGCTGCCTTTTGACTTCAAAGGCAAGTCAAGAGCAAACGGGGTTACTCTAGGGCTCGGTTTCATAAATCACTTGCCAGTGAATAAATTAAATGGCAATTAAAATCTTCAAAGCTTTGGACACACACATACCGCTCGATTTGTACACTTCTTTTACTCGATCGTTGGGAACAATGGATTTCATGGACTTTATATCTAAATATATGATGAAAAAGTTTCTCGTCTTGATAGTATCGCGCATGAACTGATTAGGTGGAATTGATTCGTGACGTAGGAAGTGCTTAAGTGCTCTCGAATTTAGTTGAGAACAATGTAATTCGTGTGTAATACCAAAACGTGTTTGTTTACCATTACCTCGATAACCTGCGCTGCAGATAAGCTGCACTACGTTCGTGATCGAGACATGGCTTCTACATGCAAAGTATTTTTTGAGATTTTCCATAATATTTTAATGGAGTCCTCTCTCCGGCCAGTTCGAGAACTCGCTTATTTTATCTTCTTTCTAGTTAATGCTACTTTAGAAATCTTATATAGGAGAAGACCATCTCTCTTTTAGATCTAGAGGACCTCTCTCGACTTTATGCCTAAATCTTAATTATGTAGCTCAGCCGATTCACTGTGTGAAACCGGTAAATTACGCAGCATATTAGTTCCCTGTGTATGTTAAACAGCGTCAACTGATAAACTTATAATCTTAATAAATGCATTTCTTTCCATATCTCAGTTAATCAAATCGCTAAACTGAAGATTATAGTAAGGACAAAACCTGAAAAGCGGGCTGCTAGGAAACAAAGAAATTAACGATAATAAATTCCTATTATTTCTGTAAAGTTTACGACTCGATTACCATTAAAGCCATAATAGATATCGTTACGATGTAATAGTCCTTATTTTCAATAAATTGTACGTCGGTATAGATCAGAGACCGAGCTAAGAGTTTTAGCATTGCTATAAGTATCCATAGAAACGGCAGCCAATCGGTAACCTCTTGATGCGACCAGCCAAACGGCCCTCGATTGCTTCGTTTGATTAAAAACCGATTTTGGCCAAGCGGATGAAAAAAATAAAATAAAACCATGAATCAGTGATCGTATACTTAGTGTTTTCATAAGATATGGAGTTTAGTGTATCAGCGCATTACATGACATATTTTGTAGAATATAAATTTTTGGTCATGTAACGTTAGTAAATTCCAAGTTGTTGATATATTTACCTTTCGCGTTTGAACAGCGCTTTGCCTGAGTTTAAACAGCGTTTAACATTTGATTCGGTTGGTTAGATTACTAGCAAACACCGAATTTCCCAAGTCAAACATGTCAGTAGCTATTGCTGATATGTTATGTCCTCAATTCTTGTTGACCCTTAATTGAAATTTCAAAGCACCTCACTGCACGATACAAACTTGCAAGGATTTGTTATGAAGATGTTGGTTGACGATTATTTTATTGGACCTGAAGTGATGTCTGGGATGTTACCGTTACTAGCTATAGACACTTATAATCAGTCAATATAATAGCCAAAAAGGTTCCCAATACTTGGACTTACTTCAGCATAAGCTTGTCATTTTAATAGTAGTTCAATGATTTGAATATGCATGCAAGTACAGGGTCTCTCTTTTCGATACGTGAAAATTGGTAGCTAATCGTACGAGTGCCTACAAATATATCAATCACCAAAACGTCCATTTTCAAGATAAAGACTGCTTAAAAGAGATGGGGTTTGGGCTACATATAATTTTCAGAGATGAAAGGCTTTTCAGCTTCAATCAGTTATAGTCAACAAGACTGCATGCGATCGACTTCAGTAAAACACTAACGAAAAGGACGCTCTACAACTTTGACTGAAGACAGTAAATGATTATCATGGAAATGACAACTTGCCGCTAGAGTTATTGCTTTTGTCCAAGTAGTTTGTACTTTTTATCAAGTTTACTTTAAATGTCCAATATATGCAAGTTGATTACACTGCGAACAGCCTAATAACTAGTGCACTGCATCAGTTCTGTTTTGACTTGCCATTCACTTCAACATCTAGTTTGCTTTTCCTTGGCACTTAAACAAGGAGCGGAACCTAAATCGACAATAACCATCTGAATTAAACAAACCTGCCATTGTCGTCTTAAGATCCCTTCAAGCTGTGCATACACGAGAGCACCATTCAAGGGGCCTTACAAAAGGAATTAAAGCATTTCCTTGAAGTAGTCGCGGACTCCTCCCCTATACTTAATACCCAGTCATTAGCACTTTCATAAGGATCTGCAGTAACGTTCTCTTTAAAGTCAAGCATGTGTAATCTCTAACTACAGTAGAACTTGACTTGAGTTAAGAGTCGTTTTGTTTGTAAACGTGGCGGATCAAGACTGTGGATTAGCTCTTCCGTTTTAACATGGTTTTAACAGCTTATTCTGAGCTCATTCAAAAACCCAGACCGCGTCATGATCAACATTATCAATCGTGGTTACGTTGCCTAGAAAACCAGGTTTTAACACAGCGTTACCTTTGAGTTTTATAATGATTAAGTAAAAGATCTTATTGGCTATTTTATATTAATTAAATAAATGAAAAAGTGTCCCCATTGCTGCTTTCGACTAACTACACTTTCATATATTAGCAAACACTCTAACGTCATGACCGACATTGGTAAAAATTCAAAGAAACCTTCAAGGCAATTTGACTAGATAAGTTGTTTACCAAGCTCTTCTGTCATCTTGAGAAACATTCAATCAAACCAAACGCAATTAAATTCACCAGAAAATTTGGTTACACTGTGCCTCAAAGATTCCCTCCAATTTCACCGAGGAATTAACTATTCAAACCGAAACCGGCTGCACAATGAGTCGATTGAAAGCTTTAAAGCTTAAGTTGGATAACCCAAAAGATACTCAGCAAGAGAACAAGCAAATTTGTTAGCCTCTGCATGTTAAGAATCAAGAAGTTTTGACGTATATATGTTGATGTCCAAAGCCCAAGTTGCTTCGATTTTTTCGAGATTGTTTTCTGAATCAAAAACAATGGGATTTGCCATCCTGAAGTCTAATAGTTCGGAGCTTCTTTGATGTTAGTATTTTATTCACTAAATGATTCAAATATAAAATGCTATATAACTAGGTAAGCCGCTAGATTTTTCATTAGTGTTCGTTTAAATCACGTCAAACTTAGTACGTTCTATTGACAAAGGCTCGTTTTTTATCTCAAACTATTATACCTCAGTCAGTCAGAAATAAATAACACGTTACCACGTACACTTTCATTATCTCTTTTGTGGTTATGACGGACCATTAACGGTGTCACCCCGTAGTCAAACACAGATCAACATGCAAATTGTTCACCAGTAAAGGTTTTTACATCCTAATTTTCGTATTTCTTAATGAATTTATCAGTTTTTTGGCTCCTCGAAAACAACCACAGACATTCAAATTAATTCCCTAATCCTTTCTGTTTTGGCCTTGGAGTTGCCCGTGTCAGGATTAGTGCTGAAACTACGACCCAAGTGGTCACTATTCAGAGTAACAATTAAACACTTGGACATCCCAACGACATAAGGGTGCTTTCTCGGGTGTGTTTAGTTATAAAGTTGATCTTAACAGCAATGTAATCACATCGAGTCGGATGAGGTACTTCAATAGGATCACTAAAGCAAACAGTCCATTATATTCAAAAGTGATGTTAAATCTCCATTGAGTGTTTAACTCTGCTGCACTTTATTCTACAACATTATTCACTATCAGTGCACGGTTGTTAATGATTATATATAAATCTGGTTATTAATTCTCTTGCTCTTTCTTTCTAGCGCGTGCTGCCTTAACCCAAACAAAAATTGTATTAGCAGCTATAGCGATCCATTAATAAAGTAATTTAGCACTTTTATAAGGAATAATGGCTTATACGATTCACTTTCGCATTAGCCTAATTCAAGTTACGATGAATAAACTTGTTCTTAGTGGTCAGAAACATGTGTGCAAATCTTAGTCTCGGGCAAGACAAGACATGGCGGACAAATTGCAACTAAGTAATGATTACCTAAACTTTAGATGAGAAAACAAATACCCATAAATCTAAAATCAATTTTCACCTTCCTAAAAAAACACATTAACCTTGGTTCATTACCAAGTATGCTCATTACTCATCTGCTGTTGTTCGGGGTCTCCTTTTACAGTAACGATCTTGACTTCGGCCCGTAACACGCTGAAAAACTCAAAATCAAGCAATAATTGTTTCAAAAGTCAACTTCCACTAGAATGTGTTCCAGTATTGGTATGGATTAGTCGGAGGGTAAGTCACTGAGGAGTATGGAGTTGGCATGAACTCCGTGTCAAACTCGTAGCGTTGGTTCATACTGTAATCATAACATGGTCGTCCGTCTCTGACTAGTACTGGTACGTTGACTGTTCTGGGTCCACACATCGCAGATACATCACTATTCATATGTTCTTTTTCCGAAACCTGCTTTTTTTGTTTGTAGCGGTGGTTTTGGAACCAAATTTTTACTTGGGTTGGAGTCAAGCTAATCATTCTTGCTAGCTGTTCCCTTTCAGCGGCTGTGAGATAGCGCTGCTGACGAAATCGTCGTTCAAGCTCATATATCTGAACCTTCGAGAAGAGCACTCTTCTTTTCTTCTTGCTTACGTGAGAATTTTCGGCATTCTTAGACGCTTTAAGGTCCTTTTCACCTTCCTTAAGTACTGTGCCATCACTGTTAAAATCTACAAACAAGAAAGAACTCTTTTTTATTCCATTCTGCTCCTTGAGGACAGACAATCACAAAGAAAGAATGTCTGCATACGCCACACACTACTGTTTAGAACACTTCAAGAATACGAGCATAGTGTTGGTGGATGATGGCTGTTGTGGCTGATTTTCCCTTCCGCTTTTTTTTTTGCCTTTTTGCCGTTGATTAAACCGACTCGACTGCGCGCCTCTTTTGGTTGTGTTTTCAATGAGCAGTACTTGAACCGATTTCGAAAGCGATTTCAAAACTGAAGCGTTGAAGAACAACTCAAGTAATCTTGACCTAAGCTTTTCCTGCCCAGTTAAAAAACAGCTTCCGATTTCAAAAAGAAGATAAAGATAATGAATGCTGTTGCTTCAAATCGGAGTTAACAAACACTTTTAAGAAATAAAACAACTTACTGTCGAAATCGTGAATGGAGGTCTCTGGAGTTTGGCTCACAAATGCCTGGAACGCGCTGTCCATCTTCACTGAATATTCTTTTTCGCTTGGTCTAGAGGTCTGGTCCATGATCGATAACCCATCCTGTGTGTCTCTCTTATCATGGAGAATGTCTTTTATTGAAAAAGAATTCATCTCTCTTGGCTAGCTGTCGAGTAAATGGTTTCAAATAGACTTCATTATCTGGTCAGTGTTAAAGTCTTGACAGCCTGGGTTACACTAGACACATGTCGAAGGCGTTAGTGAGTGCGATGCTATTTACCTTAGACTGACGTGCGACACATGTCCAAAGACTTCATTTGGAGTATTTGCTAGCTATCCAGATAAAGACCTGACACATCGGCTTGTCAACAAGGATTATCAAAATGCAAAGCTAAAGCCTGCTACATTCGTAAGCAACTCAACCTGGCAGAGTTTCCTGAATGTTCAAGCAACTGAAAGCTGTCTCAGAATACTAATTATAGAACCTCATGGTTGTCATACTAAGCTTGCAAGTTTGACAGACTCATTCTTATCAAGTGATCTGTCATCGCTGGCTTTTTAAGTAAATAAATACGCGTTTTTTCGCTGTTTTGGGGGCTAATTTCGCACAACCGTTTCCCGCCCCCTTGTTCAAGCTTATAATTGCATCACGCCTCGTAATGATCACTTAGATTAGTGCAAATCGCAGTCAAACAGGAAGATTTTTTCCCGCCATAAACAAATTGTGGTCAGGCGTTTTGAAAAGCGATTAGAATTGGAAAGTAAGAGAGATTTGCTTCTGTTTGTCTAGCCTGTACTTGTCATATGTACAACAAAGATATGACTTTTGTTTCAGTTTGCGCTGGTGATATCAAAAATCCAAGTACAATAGAAAAAAAAGCAAGTGTGTATATTATCTCCGAAAGAAACTTGAATAAAAAGAAAGAATCCTGTGATCTACTAGAATTACCATTACCATAATAAACAAAGAACTGAACGAGAATAATGACCTAGAGGATCTTCAGTTTCATTCATCGGAAGGAAGAAAATGTAATCTGTCATTCTGGCCGCTGCCTTGTCCTACAAAGAAAAAATTGAAACAATAGCTAGGCGAGAAAGAAGACTGAACACTTTGCACGACATTGTCATGTTTGCTTCAGAAACGAGTGGCCCTCAACGATTACATAGTTAATTTAATCTCTGCGCACAAATTAATGGTCTCTTCATTGGTTCTCTCAAGTGACATGCGCAATCGGTGTAATCAGGCGAGCAAGTCAAGTGAAGTTTCATTTATTTAACCTGCTCATGATGAGGGCATTTAAACAAGTAGTAGGCGGACGTCTGAGTGTTGGCAACTTTGTATTTTCAGAGCCAAGGCTTCCGGTGTTTTGAAAAATGCATCTGTATAAAAACATGAGCAAGATTTGAAGGGACAGATAAAGATCAGAGAATGGTGGAAGAGACAGGACGTCGTTACGGTAAAGGATGAAGGCACTGGATGAGAGACAGGACTTTTTCTCGATTCTTTCCTCTAATAATGTAAACATATTTCGAATGAAACATGCGCAATATAATTTAAATATTAAGGTCGGGATTACACGGTACCGGACGAATTTTTGACCGTTCAAAAAGTTGTACTTTTAGGCTTGTCGTTTACACGGGACCACGCTATCCGGATAAAAATTCGTACGGTGATCTTTTGTGCAATTAAAGAGACGGCTCCGTG
>WUAP02001574.1:0-20456 GCA_015163945.2 Stichodactyla helianthus | reverse complement strand
AAGTGCCGAAATCCTTTGCGGCCTTGGAGTGTTGACTGTTGCTTCGGCTACGACAACGATTTTTGAAATAGGTGTATATTCAATTAACGTTGTCGCTGAAAAAAAGCCTAAAAGCTTTCATTTCTCTTTTGTTTACCAACAAACTTCGCTGTAGGCTATCTAAGAATTAAGGAATATGTGTCCAAGTTGTAGAATTTGCAAGCATACAGTGAGTTTCTTATTGTAATAATGTCCGGTGAAAAATGTTCATGATTTCGCCCTCAAAGTTAGGCTTTATGGCTTTTTCCAATGACAACGTTAAGTGAATTAGCTATAGATTCAAATGTTCCTTATTAACCTCTGAACTACCGGGTATCTGGAAACATGTAAAAGTCCCAGGTTCGGGATTTGATACCATATATATGTATCATGAACACACCATCGATGTATTCATCTTCATAGTCATCATCACCACCAGTATCACCGTGTACCTACCATCACCACCACCACCATCATCATCACATCCCCACCGTACCTTCATCATCACAGTCGTCAGCACCAGCACCAGCACCAGCACCAGCACCAGCACCGGCACCAGCACCAGCACCGGCACCAGCACCAGCACCGGCACCGGCACCAGCACCGGCACCGGCACCAGCACCGGCACCGGCACCAGCACCGGCACCGGCACCAGCACCGGCACCGGCACCAGCACCAGCACCGGCACCGGCACTGGTCAGTACCCAGGAGCGTATCTAGGATTTTCCAGGGGGGGATCCTAAACCAGTGTCCGCTAGCCCTCTCTCTCCTCTCTACTCATGCCTACTGAGATGCCAAATCATTAGTGTTTCGAATTACCTTCTGACAACATTTTAATAACAATTTCCATTTTCTAAATCCCTACACCCTCGATCCTTCTCCGGTCAGATTCTTTTATTTTTTATCACTCCTTTGGCTTACAAAGGGGAGGTCACGGGCACCGTAGGACCCCGTCTAGATACGCCCCTGTGTGCATCATCATCATCATCACCATCGTCTCAGTACCAGCACCAGCACTGGTGAGCATCATCATAACCATCATGATCATCACCATTATCATCCGTCACCATGATGATCATGATCATGATCATGATCATTAGCAGCATCAGCAGCAGTATTTCCATCGTGATAATGAGCTTGATCAGTCGTCATCAGCACCGCTATCACTATATCATATTCAAATTCATTATGCTGTCTATTACCATAATGATAATTCACCATTCAACATCGTAATCATCATTCTGCACCTGTTGAAAGCACTTTTCTGAAAGCATATAAATTTTTAGTATCCGCCAAGCAAGTTTGCGCCGTATTTAACGTCAATATATAAAAATTTTTCATGACAACATGACAATTATCTGTTTTAAAGATATGACTAATTGTTTACGTCCCTTTGAAGGCAAAGTCTGACGGAGGCTCACACATTTCATCTCCTAAACGAGTCCTTTCAAACAGTGTGTGTCCGCAGTCACAGATGAAGAAGCTTAAAACAATGGTAAGTGTGTGGAACGTACCGTAACTAAAATTAGATCTGTTCTAAGATCGGCTACTTAAAGCTTAAAGATCCAATAGTACCCTGGTTCTTGTTTTTGGCAAAGTTCAGTAGTTCCATCGAATCGATAATGATATTTTTTTTGTTTGGCAATGTTTAACTCAGTGAAGTCAAGCAAAATCAATCCAGAACCTTCCATCGAGAGACAATAAGGGAAGTCACCGTTACGTGACGTCATAATGACGTCTCTTAACGTCAAGATCAACAGACCGTTTCTTGGTTGTTGCAAAACAAAGATGCAAATAAGGGACCCAGATAAATATAGCTCTTGAAGAAATATCAGCCTGTTTTCCGCTATGCTTCTGTCAGCGTACAATTGCGAAAACTTTATTTTCTCTTTCAAAATTGTACAGTATTGCGAAACTCTTAAAGCTTTATATATTTTTAAATTATTTTCCCCGTATTTGTCATGTATTCGTTTAAAAATAACGTCGGTTCGTTATCCTACTGATGTCGTGATTGGCTTTCAAAATTAAAAAGGCCCCAAAAAATCGCACACGCTAGTTTTTTAAAAGCAAACTAGTCAAAAATTTAGAATAAAATTTCAATTAAACATATTGTAATAAATAGAGGGTTTGAAATATTAATGTAAACCTCACCCTAGTGCATTATTGTAGAAGCTTTTTGTGAAAATATAATTCTAATTGTGACTTCTTATCTTGGAATAAGTGTGAAATATTATTTTTGGTGTGTGGCGCATTTTGTCATCTCAGGACTACTTTATCCTGCACAGCTTCAATAGTCTTCTAGTCTACTTTAAGCAGTTGCATGTTTGTAAGGAAGTTGATTCAAATAAGGTTGTTTTTCAATTTCTGTGACAGTTCATCACCTGCTCTGGGTAGGCATTTCCAAAAATAAAGCTACATTCGTGGGGCAATAATTCTTAGTGAAAATCATTAAATACGGTTCAAGGCAAGTCTTAAATAATATCGAAAACAAAAGTTTTTAACATTTTCGTTGCCCTTTGCGAAAGATCGATAGGAAATAGTAACAAGAATTTAAGATTTTTCAGAAATGATGCTCCCCCTGACTTATGGTTAGGATGATAAAAATCCAGGGGGTCCGAGTCGTTGGAGCGTGAAAATTCCTTGTTATCAATTTAATTGGACACGATTAATCACGTGACAAGTGGTCATGGCCGACAGTATTCAGAATGTGGCTGATGACTGAAGTGATATATCAAAAAAAATGTCCCATTGGAGACGGTCGTATGATTTTACCTGCACCTCCGATGAAAATGAATTAGATTCCTCAGATGATAGCGATTCAGATGGAGCTTTTGAAGCTCCAAAACTCTACCATCGGCGAAAGTCGACGGCTGCAGCAGTGAGCGCAAGGGTACGTAAGTCTCAAAACTCTTTGCGCTTCAAAAGCTTGCAAAGCTATAGCGGCTGTTTTGCTCAATAATATCGCTTAAAAATCGAGGATTTGGTTTTCCCTGAGAGTGGTCAGCTCGCTGCGGGATTTTTTTTTTATTCCTTGATCGATGGAAATGCGAAATTTAGCTTTGAAAACCACAGCTGAATATTTGATGAATTGGTGGACTGACTGGCTTGGATGTTTACGAATAAACATGGCCGGAGATAATTATAGAAAAAACCTCCAGAATTATACTGATTTCTACCCCTTACTAATAACTCTAGGCACAGCTAAAAAAAATCGGAATAATTCTCCTGTAAGTGTTGCCTTGCAGCGCTAAATCGATTGTTCTTTTACGATATCACACACACACAAAACAAAAACCTTCAATGCATTTTGAATTTAAGCTTATCGGTTCTTTTACACTGATAAATTTATACTAATATTCAAACGTATCGTCTTATTTCTTGTCCTGCGTTTTGTTCTTCTTAGAGAGTTTATTACTTACTATATCTAAACGAGTTGAACTTTTAAATCTAGTTCAACCCGAGGCTCAAATCCATCGTTAAGCTACATAATTAAACTCCAAAAGGTGAATTATTTAGTGTTTTATGCACATTTTTTTAAAAAACAAAGCTCTCCTCAAGTTTTAGGGACTGACAGTCTTGAATTTCGATTCATTTTCGTATTTTCTACCTCTTGTCAGCCTGTAAATAATAATTCTTTGCGTAGCTTCAAAAATGACAGTAATGTAGCTTTGCATATGAATGTGTTATAAGCTTATATTTTTCCAATTTCTAGTTATTCGCTTTATTTGATCTGCTGTTTCTCGTACCGTTACTCCTATCCATACTCCAATGAATCCAAGTTCCCTTGCTATATTTTTGGACCGAGTTCAACACCCTTTCGAGTCTTGATTCCCTTTTATTTTCTATTTCCTCGTGAAATTCGAGGTCAGTGTTTCTTTTACTGTTGTCTTACTTTGCTGTGAAGATCAGAATGTAAGCTTAATTATAGTGCATCGTGAAAAGACCAAAAACACCTGCGATCGCGATGCGGCTTGCTTTTTGCGTCACAACCACTCATGACTAAATATGCGTTTTGTCAAGGAATTGAGCTCCGAGAATTCTACATACGTTTGAATTAATTATTGTTGTGGGGATCCTGTGAATTGTATTGTGGCAAGCCTTGTCAAATGGGTACTCTATAGCCATGACTTACAACCTTTCATGCTGCTAGTATAACTCCATGACCAAAGTAGTTACTTACAAGTAGCACTGCATTTCTTAGTCAACCTCTTTTTTTGTTGTGGCAAACTCCATATAAGATTATGGCCTCTGAGGTTAGAATATAAAATGTCTTTTACTACTAACACTCATTAGCATAAACGAAAAAATTGAAATGCTGAGGTTCCCATTTCACCTCTTGAAATCACATGCATTCAGATTTTCTTTCTATTTATTACATGAGATTTTTATTGGAAAAATTCAATGTGAAAATGACAGATTTCTTTTCTTTTTTTGTACTCTAGCACTGTGTAAAAGAAGGGCATTTGCTGAAGCAGTCTGGTTCATTCCAGGTAAGAGAGATGTTCAATGGTCTAGCATACCTTCATTCTCTTGCTGATAAACACATTCTTGAAAGATATTTTCTTTGCCAAGAAAAATGGCACATGCATGATCATTGAACACATTTTCACAAATCTAGTCACATTTTTGCCTCCTTTATTTATGGTTGTTCTCTTAAATGACAAACCTAAGTATTCAATCAATCGAATAACTCTGACTCAACCACTAATTATTGTGTTCATATTTTTACTATTTCTACACCTAGGGGTGATATTTAGATGAGATTTGAATCCATGTTTTTCTGTTTTTGATTATTCAAAGGCTAATTTTTGACATAGCTGAAATAAATATTAATCTTAAGCAGGAATTTTTTTTTTTGCAGCTTAAAGAAATAAGAAACATTTTTGTAAGCCTTTCAATATGGATTTAAATGTTCATTCATCTATTTTCAGTCAGTCCCATTTTTTGTTCAACCAATCCAGCACTGTAGGTGCAACAATGAAATGCTGGTAGTTAATACTCTCATTAAAAATCTTCTTGACATTATTTGCTCAACAGTTACAAATTTTGTGCTTATTAATATTTTTTTTCTGTGCAAACTTTCAGAGGTGGAAGAAAAGATATTTTAAACTTAGAGAAGGAAAAAAGCTATTTTATGCAAAAAACAATAATGTAAGTATAAAAGTTTATAATATTTGGTGGTAAGAATGAAAAACAATTTCACTAACTTTCCTTAATTAAATCCTGTGTCTAATAAACACTTTTACAGTGATTATTGGAATGTAAATTTTTTCTATAAATCTTTAACAATCATTTAATAAGAAAGAGCCAGTGAATATTTACTGAATGAATTTTAAAGTTAGAAATAACTGTTTAATCCAAGGGATATAAGTAAACAGCAGCTGCAACTTATAAACATGAAGGAAGTTGTATAGTGCAAGAAAATGTTACGAGGATGCTTTCTCTGACTTCTTAAGTGCTTTACAACTTTCATTGCGTTATGAATACAAGTCTGATTATGATTTTTTGGAGTATTTTGATGAGGTAAAGGCAAGCTCACTCTAGCATTGCACTTGCAATTGTGACCATGATTATAATCACAATTATAAGCATACCAGTATAAAAATTACAGTAACCAGTGTTGATGAAAAATGAAAAATTATGAAGTATATGCCATTGTATGCTGTGTTGTATTTGTAAGCTAGAATGAGGTTTGTTGTCTTAGACTTATGAATGATTTATAATTGACTCTATCATAACCATTTTATGATTAAATGTGAACTGAGAAAAACGTAGCTGCAAGTATAGAGCATTCTCCCTCCTTGTCATGTGAAAAAAAAAGACAAAGTACATGGCATTCATGTTGGTGTTCCAAACAAAAGGACCTAATTACACACCCTTTGTTTTAAGGTACACCAACATGGCTGTGAGGATGTCATGTGAACTCTCAATAGTGATTAGGATTAGTCAATCAGAGTATTTGTTGTAAAGTCTTACAGCATGACATGCAAAAGTATGACCACTTTCAATGTATTCGCATACTTTTATGCACGGGATTTTGTACGTTAAACTGACACATTTAGATGAGAAGCTGTCTGGTTTTACCAAATATGGAGAGTAATAGCTCGTTTGTCAGCAAAATCCCATGCATAAAAGTATGCAAATACATTAAAAGTGGTTATACTTTTGTGCCTCGTGCTGTAAAACTGGGCAGAAGATACTACTAGGCTGGAAAACAACAAAAAAGTGAGGCAATTTTCATTGTCTCATTTTTTTTAAACTAGATCACTAGTATATGATTATTATTGTGAGGCTTGTGACACCAGTGTGAACAAGGTAATAGTGAAGAATACTTGTAGCATCCTATCAAACTGTTTGCTGAGAAATAACTGTCTATTCTTGGCTTTCTCACATTCCTGTGGGAATATGATCACAAAGATATGGCAGCCATGCTGATATACCAAACAATAAAGGCTGATAAGAAAATTAGTTAGGTGGACTGTCAGTTGGATTCTGAGGCTGACAGGTCGATGGGGACTATTACTTGTGAACAAGTTAATACTATATACCTATACAGACACTCTGACATCATTTCCTCCTTTACTCTCCCACCTGTATCTTAAATACAAAACTATTAAAGAAACTTGCTAGACACTTATTTTTACCTGGCTACTACTGTCAGGCAGTAAAAAGTGTGGAAAAACAATTTGGTGATCAGTGATCACACAGTTACATGCAACACAGTTCATGACCATGACTATTTTTTGGAAATATTTTGGAAATTTATATGTTGGGAGTTGGGAGTATTTTTAGAATATTTGACAAATATGTTGGGAATATTTTGAAACTTTTTGGGAATATGCCACAAATTTGTAGAACCATACTTTACCATAACAATAACACTAAACATTGTGATTGGATGATTCACATAAAAACAATGGGAAGCCATTTCAGTGTTATGGTACACTGTACCATGTACTAAGTGCTGTAATTCAGTACAGTACATTTCCCACTCGTACAAAAATAAATAGAAACTTGTTGAATACTAACATGTTACGATTTAGAGCTGCATGTAGTTTCGTATTAGTGAAAACGGTATTGCAACTCTCAAATGGCTTTTGCTTTTGACCAATCAAAGAATTGAAGAAGAGAAATCATCCAATGAGAAGGCTTAAAGTAATATATCAAGTTCATAAGCTTTACTACATTCATAATATCTTATACGTACTCAATTTGAACACGTAGTTAATATACAAATATCATAAAATATAGCAAAAATTGATTAAAAACTAATAAATTGTCATAAGTCACCAGTTGTATTGTTGGGAAAACAAATGAGTATAAAATTGAATATTCAGTAATACATGTGTGTAGAAGCTGACAGGATAAATTTTTCACTTTCCATAATTGGAAGTCTGATATTAAGCGCAATTCTGTTCATCATATACACTAACAATTCACAATAGATTTTTTTTAATGAGTAAATTAATTTATAATGACTTGTATTTTATTACATATAAAAATAGGTTATATGTATGTCATGGTGTTATCACCATACTGCTGTTCATCATGTGTACACCTAATTCAAAAAATGTTGTTGGTTTGTGATCAGAAATCTGAAATCTGAGACTGAGAGGAATTGAGGGCGCAAGCTGTGAATTTATTTCTAAATTAAGTTTTATCTTTTAGTTGTTTGCGATCCGTAAATGGTACCTAAATACAACACCCCTTTGAGCAATGATATGTGCATGGTGAATTACTGTGTAACTGGACCAGATTTCAGATGTCATATTGCTGTCTGACAATCATTTTTGAAATAGATGTATACTGTTATTAAGAGTTTCATCACTATGTTTGGTGCATGCTCAAAGTGTTGCAAAGCTCACTTTATTAAATTTGGATTTACATTGATGTACATGGACCTGGATATGATGGGAAACAAGTGCTTGAAAAGTAACATAAACCCAGTCAAATAATGCTATTTTTATAGTGCTTCAGTCTTTTTTTTATCTTTTTCATGTGCCCAGAGCAATTAGCATGAAATTCTTGATGCATCTGTAATTAGAGATAACATTGAAAATCTAATTTGTGGAAGATTTGTGAACAATATTTTAAATTACACAGAAAAATAAGAGAGGCATGTAAGTCTGGCTAGATTCATGTATATGAAAATCCTACTTGCCTCAATATTTGTGATTTTCACCTGCTTATAAATTGTTTTTATTCATCTACAACACCTATGTGCTAAACATGAATTAACCTGATAATACTCCAGTTTTGAGTTCTCTGTTGCTCAGTGTTAGCCTCATTTCAGTGTTAAAATATTCCCAAATACCAACAATAAAGTAAAGAATATACAGTTTCAACAATACAAACACTTTGAAATTCCATGGACTTTCAATGAAAGACACGAATATTCTACACAAAAACGAGGCTAACACAGAGAACTCAACAGAGAACTCGAAACTGGAGTATTTGAGTGGCTTTTTTTGGTAGGAAGGTTGAATTTTTAAATAAGCTTAATTTTAGAAACTGGTGCCAATTCTAATACTTGTTCCTAATTAAGGCCTATTATTACTTCTATTTTTGTCTCAGCTTACATTTTTTTGTGTTATTTGCAACTTGGCTGTTACTAGATTTTTTTTTTCAAATAAGAATTTACTCAACAACAACAATTTATTGTACCAATAATTTCTAAATATTTACAAATATGATATGAGTAAACTTTTGACTCTAAGGCTGCATTCATAATGTATGGCAGGGGGGGCAGGTGCAGTAAGAAAATTTTAAGAACCCCCCTTTTGTAATAAGGAAAAATCATATATCCCCCCCGGCTAAGCTTTAAGAGCATTATCTAAAATTTTGCATCCCCCCTCTCAATGTCAAAAAAAAAATTTGAAATCCCCCCATTAACTGATAAGAAAATTTTCAGATCCCCCCTCAATTTCACCTGCCCACCCTCAGCCATACATTATGAATGCAGCCTAAAAGCAAAATTTCACTGACATGGCTTTTATTAATAACAGTGAAGTCTTCATTCAAAATGTCTGGTGAGGTCTAATAGAACTTTCTCACGCGGAAGCTATGTTTATTCCCATGATAATAAAATCCTTTGTTTTTGCCCAGCTAAACTTGTTTTGAAGTGCTTGAAGGCGAGGCTTGCCTGGCAAAAACGTATTGTTTTACTCAATATAGCTGCTGCATGAGAAATGTCTATGGGCCTTATTTACACTGAGAAGTTCACTTACATGTATTGCATCAAAATATAATTTTAGATTTTAGCAATTGGCATTTCATCAGTTCTACTATACTTTTAGGAGCATAATTTCTCATCTCTTTAATCTTTTTTTTTTTTTTCATTGCAGCAAAACACCATTTTTAATGAAATTGATCTTCAAGATGTTAGTGTAGCAGAAACTGGTAAAGGGAATACCAACAACAGCTTTACAGTAAGAATACTTCTCATTGCTGAATTCTTTTGACAGCTTTAGTAACAATACACGACATTGTTTGCATTTGGTGGTTCAGTCCTCTGACTTGTACAGTTTAGCTTTATTTATAGTTATTTTCATTGGTTTGCACCTCTGCAAGTTGTTTGTAAAAATAAAATCTTGTCCTTTTCATCATCTGAGTGCTTTTCCCTCCTCTTGGGGTTGCTGGTTTGTACTTGGACTAGTTGGAAGGGTTTGAAATAGTATACTTCACAACCTTTTAAGATTGAGTGATTCTTTTGGCTTGCTAAGCTTCTCTCAAAATAAAGTTGTATTTTTACTTTTCAAATTGCTTTTTTTTTCTAGAATCCTAGTGTTGGGTTGTGAAGTTGGAATATACTAAAGCAATTAATTCTCTTCAATGTCAGTGAATAACAGTTTTAGGAATATTTACCTCAACGCTTCACGTCTTAGTAAATATTCTACCACTATTCACCGCCAGTTCAGAGAATAATAATTTGTTAAATAACCCCAGAAGATAATAACTGAATGATATAATATTGCCAAGTAGATAGGAGGCATTAATTAAAACACTGTCATCATCATCATCAGTCATCACATCATGATGATTATCCTTATCACCAACATCATAACTTCTTCATCATGTCATCTTCTTCATTATCATCAGAGAGTGGGCCCTATGTCTTTTTTGTTTTTTGTTGGTTCAGGAAAACTCGTATCCAACCTGGACCTGTTTTACTTGAGCCTTTTTTTAATATTATTATTATTATTATTATTTATTATTATTATTATTATTTATTTATTTATTTACTACTAATAACAAAATGAACTTACAACTTTAAAATTTACATATATATACATTACAAGATCAAAAAAAAAAAAAAGTCCAAATATTAATGAAGAAAATTAAAGAGCAATACGTACATACAGTTTCTACGGCTTGTAGTATTTCCTTTATTTATGAATCTAATTAAAATTTAAAGCTATTTTTATCTTAGACCACTTTTGTTGATGTGTTGGAATATTGTCTTTAGTTAAGGCCAATCTATATTCAATTTTTTCATATTGTTTTAACAAATTCTTGAAAAGAGGCAGGGGAGGAACTTTCCCTGTTGCTTTTGCTTTATACAAAGATATTTTGTACAGCAATATGATAAAACTTGAGCCTAATTGTTTAAGATTAGACATGACAAGGCCAGAAAAGTGTCATAAGATAAAAATAATCCTTATTGACTGAGTTACATGTAGGTTGGGCTGGATAGGAATATATTTGGCTCTTAGTCATTCAACATTCTACATTCATCCTCACTTTGCTCAGTCTGTATATTGTCATGACCTCAGGCCAAATATTTTCCAGTCCAGCCACCAACTCAGTCAATAAGTACATACTATTATACAATTACCACTACCACAGACTACTTCATCCTTTCCACCTGCTCATCATCATATTTATCATATTAATTATTCTTTGAATACATCATACATTTTATTAGAGGACTAACTCATGTTACCTGACATTTGTGTATACCAGTACCAGGCCTAACATCATTTTTAAAAATACATGTATTGCACCTTGAGGAGTGGAAAAAATCCAGTTATAAACAATACAATAATGTTACTCTACTTCTACCAACATTAACCAAAACACCTAAAAATTTCACAAAACAAGAATAGTAACAATAATCTTAACCATGTGTTAGAATAAATGATTAGAGTATTGCTTGGCAAGAAAACATCTTTTGTGTGATGTTGGTGTTAGCTCTTTCTTATCAGCCTTCTGTTTCAAGCACATCTGTAATTTGTCTTACTTAAAGACTGGTTTTAGAATCCATTTTTCTTATCACCCTCTGAAGCTGGTGGTTAGATCTAGAGATATGACAGCTGCAAGAAAAATTTACTATTAATCACAATAAAAATGAACAAGAAAATGCTTTAATATCAAGTTCTTGCTAACTTAATGTACAACCGAAAAAGCACACTATTTTCATGTACTCTAATACCAATTAATGGAGAGTGTGAAACTAATAATGTTAGTTTTTTTGTTCTGACGTATAAATGATGTCAGAAACTGTCTGTGCTATAATTTTATTTTAGTGTACTAGTAATAGTCTGCCATCTTTAATGACGTTTCAAAGTTCCTGAGTTCATCATTCGTCAGTTCATTTTTTACATGTACCTAAACAAGTATGTTAGCATTTTATTTTTGCATTTACTGTGGACGAAGTTAGTCAGAATATAGAAAGTTATAATCCACATTCCAGTATAAACAAGGGGTTTGGCTGTGGAACAAATAGTCTTTGTGTTTCTCATTTTTCTTGGATGTTTTCTTATTTCAGGTTATTACTCCATATCGTAGTCTGGTGCTTTGTGCTGAAAGTAGAAAAGAAATGGATGAATGGTTTGGTTGTTTAAAAGCTCTTTGTAATAGGAGATCAACAGTGAGTATTTCACTTGCTATGTACATGGTAAAAAAACTCCAAACACAGCTATTTTAATGTCTTACGATCACTGAATACAGCTTAATAGTTTGGCTTAAGTTTTACCTGTAGCAGAAATGAAAGTAAAGTGAATGCGTTTGGTGTGTATATATAGAAAGGATAAAGAGAAAAATAACATTAAGCCCTTGGTGGGAATCAAACTCCATATCTTTGGTTTACTAGTCCGATGTGTTAACCACTACACTACAAGGACCAGCTACGCTGGAATTACCTGTAGCAGTTAATTATGACAAAAACTCTTGTGGAAAGGAAAACAATGTTAAGCCAACATGGTTTACAAAGTGTAGCCAAGATATCTCATTTATATCTATTATAGATACTAATTATTAATATTTTTTTACCTGAGATATTCACACAAAGACAAAAAGACAATCTTCTTTTTAATAAGATGTTAGTAAGATGGCATTTAAAAATGCTCTCCATGAAGAAATCAACAGAATATCTGGATTTACTATTTCCACTAGTCTATGCTAATATTAATATTATGGATTTTTACTTTTATTTCCATGATGTTCTATCAGTACTTTATTCATGAATTGATTAGAGTGGTTTAGTCACACTGTTGAATAGTTCAGGGTTCCCAATGACCTTGAAAAGTCAAGGAAATCTAGAAATTTTTCAAGGTCAGGGAATTATTGTCAGGGAATTTTGTATTTGGTCAGAGGGAAATTATAAAAATGTATCAAAAGTCAGGGAAAAGTCAGGGAATTTTTGAACCAGCAAAAGGTAAAAATCTTTCTTTCGAAATGGGGGTTTCCTTTGGAATTTTGCTAAGAGAATCTTGATACTGTGTGTCACCCTTTTTGTGTTCAGTGAAGTCAGTGAAAAATGGGATTGGTCAGTAAAAACTCAGGGAAAGGTTAGGGAATTTTTGTTTTACCAGGAGAGTGGGAACCTTGTAGTTAGATAAATTTGTCTAATTTAGATGACTATTTAGGTGGCATAACCTAAAATAGTAAATGCATATGATGGTCTTGCAAATTAGATGGACAGTTGATTATATCATTGTTTCCCCCTGATCTCAGTAACCATTTACTCAAATTTATGTTAGCCTGCCTAGAAAAGTAACTAAAACTATTCTAGTAGATTCAAATTTATGTTAGCCCACCTAAAATAGTACTTAAATTAGTTACCTAATTTAGGTAACATCACCTAGTGAACAGTGTGACTAAAACCACTCTACAAAAGACTGGTGTTCCATTAAAAAACATTTACACTGCAAATCTCAAATGTACAACCTATTTTAATGTAATGCATAGTAAAGTCAGATGGTTTCAAATCAAATAATGTACAAAATGAATGATGATATATAAAATAATGATATATAAAAAGATATGAACTAGTTTTACGATTAAAATGGAGTAGTAAAGATAAGAAAGCACAAGCACTCCTAGAGAGATCCACTGGTTGGTGTATACATAGAGGATATTACATGGGCGCATGGAGATATGAATTTTATCTTTGAGTGTTGATGATATCTCTCATGAGTGAGTGCAGCGAATGAGTGAGAGATCATCAATATGAGAAGATAAAATTCATATCTCCAAGCGACCATGTAGTGTTCTGTTTTTTTTATGAATATCAATGAAATATCCAGGATCAAGGAAGAATTGGTTGATACAAGGGTAGTCATGGCAATGATGATATCTTCACATGTGAAGGATAAAAATGATATCTTCACTGTGTACAAAGCTTTAGAAACAGGAGAAATCCTGGTATTTCATTAATATCTATATAATAAAAAGCTTTTCTTTATTTTGAGGTTGTTTGCTTTTATTTTCTTTCAGCAATCTGATCTGTTGGACCAACTGACAGGTACACACAACTGGTACTCCTGTACTCACACAAGACCAACGTTCTGTAATGTGTGTAAAGATATACTCTCTGGTGTCACTTCTAAAGGATTATCATGTGAAGGTTAGTTAAATGAAAAATAAATGAAATGAATAAACAAAACCAAATGGGAGGATTTGTGGGAAATTTTTGCTTTTGATCTTGTCATCTAATACAAAAATCCATCAATCTTTAATTTATCTTGTTCAGACTAAATTTTAAGATACTGTAGTAAGAACTTTTTCTTTTAATTATTTACAAGTTGTGGGTTACTAGGATGAAACATCTAAGAAAAATCTTCAAAATTTTAAGTTTTTCAACATTTTGAACTATCATAACCACTGTGTTGAAATCTCCCATATCCCTTGTAATGAAAAAAAAGGGGGAAAAAACCTGAAGTGAAAATTAAAATGGGCAAATGTGGGAATGGCAGAAAAAAAAGGGATAGATGCAAGAAAGGACAGACAGAAAGACTGGTCATCTGACTGACTGACTGACAGCTAGAACCATGTCAGACAGACAGACAGATAGATGGACAAAAGGGTGACTGGAAAAACAAATGAATGGGTGAATGAACCAATGTAAATGTTCAATTTTTATTTTTAGTTTGTAGATTTAAAGTGCATAGACGATGTGCTGCAAAGGCTCCTAACAACTGTAAATGGACAACGATACAGTCTCTCAAGAGAGAAGAACTCGAGTTTGATGAGTCAGACTCTGTAAGTATAATTCCTCTTTTGGACTCTTGTTGTTGTTTGGGATTCCTGTGTTGCACCATTAAACCACAGGCTACCCATCTCCACAAAAACTTAGATGATCTGCACAAGTGTAAAATTTTTAACTTTGAGATAAATTTATGATTTAATTTTAACCCGCAGATGTCCATGCCTCATCAGTGGCAAGAAGGTAACTTAGTACCTGGATCAAGGTGTAGTGTGTGTGATCGGCAGTGTGGAAGTAAAAGACGATTACAAGACTTAAGATGTTTATGGTGTAATATGACAGTAAGTAACATATACGTATCAGTGTAATGTATCTCATCCTCATACAGTGGCAGATTTAAGGTATATACCGATATATATTTATTTGGAACTAGCTGATGTACATATTAGGGACCTTAAGCATCTGGGACGTAGACGTCCAGGACGTTGAATTTAGACCGAGGATTTGTGAAGAGTTTTCTCTTGTTTTCTCGAGAACGTGAACGGAGCAAATTTCACGTTCAGGATGAGGTTTTAGCTTCATGACGGTCGGCTTTTAGACATGCACATTACACACAAGCGCAGATAATTACATTCCAGTCAACGTCCTGGACGTCTACGTCCCAGATGCTTAAGGTCCCTATTAAGTGCAAACATCAAAAAAAAAATCTGTCTGTCCATCTATCTTTAGGGGGAGGGTGTCAGAGGGGGGTTGCATAACCCCAAGACAGGAAGGTCCCATTCTGGACTGCTATTGTGCCACTTTCACTTGCAAATGCTATGGTTGAATGCTTCCCTAGAAAAATTTCTGGATCTACCCCTGATCCTGGTACAAAGAGCCCCTTATACATCAATTATCTTCAGGAAGGTTAATAGGCACTTGGATGAAAATCAATGAAAATTTAAAATGACTTGAAACTTAGCTAAACCTCTATAGGGTCCCAATAATCTATACGGTCCCAATAATCACCATGAAGCAAAATTTTCTTCACATCCAAAAGAGAGGAATAGAAATTGTCAAGTATATTAGCATCTAAATTGTGAGTGAATGACGTCATTTACTCAACCCTATTGTTCTTTTTAGGTTTTAAACCAAAATTTCTCTATGATGATGAGCTTAAAATGTAGACTTTTGGTGGAGAGTAGCTAGTTATTTAGCTTTATTCATTTTCACATAGAAATAATCAGTTGCCAATGTCCCATTGATTTTCATCCAAGTGGGCCTTTAAAGACTAAGAAAGAATTTTTATTCATTAGATTTTATAGACCAAATCCACTTGGGCATAATGTTGTCCCATTTCAGACCTCATGTCAGTCCCTTGAGAATGTGAATCTTTGAGGCTCATCCATATTAATATATCTTCTCAAGTTACTGAGAAACAAAGAAACAATACCCAAGGGAATGACAAGTGGTCTGAAATGGGAAAACATTATGCCCAAGTGAATCAGGTTCATTATTAGGAATTCCTTTATTCATTAATTTTATCCAATCTCAGACTTTAATTCTTGTGGGAATCACACACTTACAAAATGTTTTTTTCATGTTTCACTCTTTGTGCTGAGTTATCAAAACTGTTTACTTTTTACTTTTTCAAATTCAGATTTATTGATGTCAGAACTGTATTTTTTTAAGATTCATTCAGCTTGTAAGCCTTCATCGTCTACAAAATGTTCACTTGGTGAAAACTCCTTATCAATTCTTTCTCCACTGTGTCTGGAAGGACCAATGGGACCTGGTAGATTAGAAGCATTTAAGCCAACTGGTTTAAGTCCATTACTGGTGTTTGTGAATTCAAAAAGTGGTGATAATCAAGTAAGTCTATATTATAGTGCAGATTTCATATGGGTAATTGTGTAGAATAGCACCCCCATTAACATGTCGGTCAACTGTCAGCCAACATCTAACCAATAACCTGCCAACAAGTCACTGACAGTTGACTGACAAGTTACCAACAGGTTAAAACCACAGAATTATTAATGGTCGACTGTCAGCTGTTCAATGGCCAATAAACAGCAGCAAACAAATTACTGTCAGGGTTTTCCACAAAATTATCGTTAAACAGTTGCAGACTGTCAGCTGTTAAACATAAAACAGAAATGTTGTCGTTCAATGACAAATCAAAGTATCATTGAGGAATCAATATACCACACATTTATGAAACAACTTAATAATGAAATGGAAATTTATTTTCATCATTTTCAAAGCATTGATCATTGACTTTTGTAATCGTTGCTGGCTCCTAAAAGAGCCTCCAAGAATGGCCTTGTACCACTCATGGATAATAGACAAATCTTGAATGGAGGGTTTTGCTACTGTTTGGGACTGGCTTTTTTTTGTTTGGGGGTGGGTCACATGTCACCACCATGTTCATGCCACAGGCTTTTCACAGTCCTATGAAATCTGCTATCACATTTCCAAAGTTTTGTATTGCTAGTTTTCCTGATAATAAAATCTCTTTGTTTTGTTTCAAGGGTGTAAAATTTATTCGAAAATTCAAGCAATTATTAAATCCTATTCAAGTGTTTGATCTTGGAGTAGGAGGACCTCAGCAAGGGTAAGTACACTTCACAGAATCACAAACTACACTAAAATGTGGTGAATCTAGAAATAATATTTCAGTATGTGTTTCCATTCCCAGATATCTAATACTCTGCCCAGTTGTCCATATTTTTGGAAACTTGGGGGCAATGTTTTTCATATTGTCTTATTTCTGTTTCAGAATTCAAATATTTAAACAATTCAGTCGGTTTCGTATACTAGTGTGTGGTGGAGATGGATCAATAGGCTGGGTGATGAAAGAAGTTGATAACATGAATTTAACCAATAAAGTGAGTACTTGTAGCAACAGAATTAGTTACTGAATAAAGCAATTGCTGTTCTCAAACTCATGAATAATTAACAAGGAGAAAACAAAATAAAACACTATCATGATGTTGGTTTGGATATGTGATTTTAATTAGCATAAAATTTAGCCAGCTTTATTTTGATTTTCTCCTAGAATTATTCATGGTTTGAGAAGCTGCATCAAAAACTTGAAAGAGTATTTCATCCTCTATAAAAAAACTTCAAAGTCAGTTAAAAACTCAGCTGCACCTTGTTTTTTTCAATCCATTTCTCTGTGTTTGATATCAGATGAAACACTCTATCCTTTATGTAATATATAAAGTATGATCGGGAGACCTTTATGGGCATTTAAAATGCGAGCCGTAGGTGAGCCATTTTATGTCCATAAAGGTCGATCCTGAATACTTTTATATATCACTTAGGAAATGTCTAGGACTATATTTTCATGTTGTAGTGATTTTTAAAATGAATTGAGTAATTTTGGCCAAGAAAATTCAAGTTAAAGTGGAATGCAAATGAGGACAAATCTTTATCCAAAATTAAAAACTCCTTCATGCTTATGATTTTCCATTGTTTTGGCCTCATTAATTATTCATGAATTTTCTAATTAATTTATTATGTAAGTGCAACCTAATCTTGAAATTGTTGTTCATCCCAGGTTCAGATAGGAGTCTTACCACTTGGCACTGGGAATGACTTGTCCCGAGTGCTTGGGTGGGGAACGACATTTACCGATGACAGTGCTCTTCCTCAGTTCTTACAACATTTAGAAAGAGCTAAAGCACTCATGCTTGACAGGTATGCAATGCACCATGGGATAGAGTGGGGGCAGAAATGATGTTGTGCAGTACTTGGTGCATCAAAAGTAGATGTAACCTTGGTATCATCATGTGGTCTGGATTTCATTTTAGATTTTTAAGCTGATCCTATTTGATTCAATTGCCATTTTTGAAGCAGTGTTTTAGAAACATGAGAGCAAGTTCTGCAGCAAGCTATTTTAAGGTTGTCTCAGGACCTCATATTCTCTTTAAAATATAAATAATTCCTTATATTATTTTGTGTGTTTAGATGGAGTATCATGACACAGGAATGTAACCCAACTCTTCCACCATCAAGAAGCTCATCCATAGAAGCACTTGATTCTCCTGTAAGTTCTTTAAGATTAACTTGGCCTGTGTTCTATACTGGAAAGCTTTGTATAATGGCACAAGGTATTCCCAGTCCAAGTGTAAACAGATGATCAGAGTGTCACAAAAACCTATCCAACCCACACCTTTTAGGAGCAATAATTGAGCTGATAACTAAAGCATTCTTTGTGTGAACAGAAGGTCTATCCAGTATAGTTTTTAAGCTGAAATGATGTAGCTATCCAGTATTACTGTGAACACAGCCTTACAGTATATTCATAATTGTACCCATAATTGTAGTTTGACAGCCAACTCTACATCTCTTTTCATTCTCTTTACAGCCAACGTACCAACAGGAGTTTGACAACATGTATATGTTTGAAAACAATGTTGCAGCTCATCTAACTCGAATATTACACTCAAGTCAGCATCATACTGTTATAACATCAGCTAAGTAAGTACCATCATGGTCATTACCGTTATGATCCCTTCCCCAAAGATGGATTAACTGATTAATCTTTTTTATGTATTTCAGAGTCTTATGTGAAACTGTTAGAGATTTTGTCTCCAAGGTTGGAGCTGCTTCAGCAAGTTCAGATCCAGAGGAAGCAAAAGAGCCAGGATCATTAGCACAGAAAGTGAGAATAAATAACTTACATTTGGATGGGAGGGAAAATGGATAAAAAATGACTGAAAAGAGACAGAAATTACAAGGAAATGAAAAATTTGAACAACCAAGAAAACAAGCAGCAAAAAAGAGAGTGGGGGAAATTCAACTGTTTAAATTGCAAATATAGTTTTTGTCTCCTACTTTAGTTGTGTTTATAATATAGGACGTTTTGACTGTGAATCAACAGTCTTCATTAGTTGGTAGCTAGAAACTCGGCGCAATAAAACTGAACACTGGCATGAGCACACGCCCTATTAGTATTTTTGAAATATCCACGTGCCGAGTTTCTAGCTTACCAACTGATGAAGACTGTTGATTGAAAAGTTGAAACGTCTTATATTAAAAATACCACTAAAGTCAGAGACGAAAATTATATTTGCAATTTAAGCATGATACTTGACTGCAAATTCAACATTTTAAAATTCAACTGTGTTTTCCAATTTCAATGTATCTGCCTTAAATCTAATAGTAAACTAATAAGTTTACAATTTTTAAATTTCAGTGTGAAGTTTTGAATGAAAAGCTGAACCTGCTTCTAAAAGCATTGAGTATAGAGTCAGAGGCATTTCCCATGCCAACTAAAGAAGAAATATCAGAATTATCGGAGAATAATTCCGTCAATAATAACGGCAAGACACAGAAGGTGTTTGTTCCTCGTGAAGCTTTGATGTCTCGTGCTAATAGCCTTAAAAAAGCCCTAAAACAAATAATACAGCATACTGAAAGAGGTAAGGAGTGAAAATTTGGATACAAGAAGGAATAGGTGAAAGATGCATGGGAATATGGGTGGGAGGGTGGTGGTTGGAATGTGAAAGGAAGGGAGGGACTAAGAGATAATGAATGGAAGAAAGGGATGAAAGAACCACAGTGATATGGGAGGGACAAAAAGAAAAGGAATGCATGAATGAAAGAATGGATGATGGGAAAGAGGAAGGGAGGGAGCTACAATGTATAAAGTATGGAACAATGTATGGAATGGATAAATAAAGTGGATGGAAGGAGAGAGGGATGGATAATTGGTGGAGAGTGAAAAGGATGGACAAAATGAAAGGAAGGATCAAAACCCGACAAATTAATGAATGTAAGATCACATTATAAAGGAGTGACAAAAACTAAATTCGTTTAAAAAATACAATTTGACTCGTTCAGAAAATTTCAGGACAACCAGATTAGCCTAAGACGTTCTATTATTTACTTGAAAATTTCAATGGATTTAAATGAATTAATTTCGGTTTATTATATAAACTACAGTGTTCTACAAGGATTTCTACCACTGAGAAAAGTCGTATCTCAGCACACGTAAAAATACGATATTTTTCACATGTGAAAATAT
>WUAP02001463.1:0-20461 GCA_015163945.2 Stichodactyla helianthus | reverse complement strand
CCTGAAATTTGATTTATTTACTAATGTTAGCATGCTCTTTTGAAGGCTGGTTGTTATTACTTTAGCACATGAGCAGAGAGCAGTATTCTTCATTCAATGAGGAATACTGCTTTATGCATAGCGTGTATAGCAAGACAGTTGGTGCTAATTAGTTAAACAAAGGAAAGTGCGCAAGGGATTCTGGTAGTAGAGGTCAATGACACCATAGTGCAAATGTCCTATTCATCTAGTCCCAGTAAGTAATGCATCCAAAAATACATTGAGCAGAGAGAGGATTTGTGTGTGTTGGCATAGATTTTTTACGGATTACCGTCAAAAAATTGAAAAGGCTAGGGGTTACAATAGTAGTAGTTTCTGCAGCAAGTTTAAAGCTAAAGAGCTACAAAAAGAGATGAAAAAGTGTATAACACCGATGAACACTGAACTCCGCAGAGGGGTGGTGACGGGGGTAACTATTCACCCCCTTTTTTGCCAGTAAAATCTACTTTTTTAATCAAATTTGATTTCAGAATTTTAGAAATATATATATATATATTTTAAATGTTTTCATTTTTTTTATATTCCGATGTTTTTTTTAAGTTGTCTCATTTAAGATGTCTCATCACGAATCACATGGAACCCCTTCCACACCGTACATATAATAGTGAACAGTAAAACTCTAAGATTTCAGTCACCCCCCTTTCAAAAATCCTGAATCCGCCTTTGCTCCGGTCTTCTCGATTAGCAAGCAGCGCTCCAAACTAATTTGCGACACTTGCTCCTTTCAGATTGTTATTGAAATATGAATATTAATAGGCCTCAATCGAATATATAAACATGCAGGTATTGCTAGAACATTATTTCTTTTGTCAAGTAAAATTGATCTAGTCCCAGTAAGTAACGCATCCAAAAATACCTTGAAGGGAAAAATGATCTGTGTGTGTTGTCTATTGTCTTTCTAGCTATTGTATTATGTGTTGTTCATTGTATTTTCGTGAATATATTACATCAACTGCGTGCTATGTAGGTTCTCTCAAGGTTACAATAGCAGTAGTTTCTGCAGCAATGAGACCGGTTTTCTAGGAAGAATAAGAGCATTTAAAACTAAAGCTACAAAAAGACACGAAAAAAGTGTATGACACCGATGACCGAACTCCGGTCCTCTCGATTGGCAGGCAGCGCGCCAAACTACTTTGCCACACTTCCTCCTTTCAGATTGTTATTGGAATATGAATATTAATAGGCCGCAATCGAATATATAAACATGCACGTTTTTGCTAGAACGTTATATCTTTCGTCAAGTAAAATTGATCTAGTCCCAGTAAGTAAAGCCTGGTTCTCACTAGCGACGCAAGCATAAGCGCAAGCAACATACGCAGACTCAGTACCGCTTTTATCACCGAGGTGTGAGAAAAGACAAGCAGCGCTAATGAGCAGTACTCTTCTGAGTCTGCGTATGTTGCTTGCACTTATGCTTGCGTCGCTAGTGAGAACCAGGCTTAACGCATCCAAAAATACCTTGAGGAGATAAAGGATCTGTGTGTGTGTTGGCATATATTTTTTACGGATTACCTTATTAAATTTTCTTCAAAAATTTGAAAAGGCTAAAGTTTAAAACAGTCTTAGGTTCTTCAGCAACGAGACCAGTTTTCCAGGAAGAATAAAAGCATTTAAAACTAAAGCTTAATAAAGAGAAGACGAAAAGTGTATGATAGCAATGAGGACCGAACTCCGGACCTCTGTCTTGGCAGGCAGCGCGCCAAACTACTTCCCCACAGTTGCTCCTTATCCCTTTACATTGGATTATGAATATTAATAGAAGTTATTCAAACATAAAAACAGCGAGCTTCCGCTATCAATCACCAGTACACGAAAGCCAGTATTGTTTTCAAAAATTCATTACCTTTTCTCTACAGCTGAAGCTCCTCGATTCCAAATCAAAGGAAGTAACGCCATCACAAATTCCACAGTTGAAATCGTGTTCAAAGCAACACAGCCAATCGACGCACAACTGAAAAGGTACTCGCCTAGGAAAAAAATAAAATATTTTCTTCATATAAACCATATCGATTAAAAAAAATTAGCTTTACTTCCGCCTAAGGACCAGTCATTATTTAAGTGGGAGGGGGGAGGGAAGGAGGAAAAAATGGGGAGTCCTGAATCTTTTTCCTTGAAAAAAGGGGGCTGGCTGAAAATTTTGCAAACTTATCTCACTCATAAGAGCGGGACCTCTCAAAAAGAATGACTTGTGGAGAGAGGGACGGGAATTTTTTGGCGTATTTTACCTTTTATCCTTCCTCCCCCTCCCCTCCCGTCCAATAATGATTGGTTCCTTGTTTGTATTTTCAAATAGTTTTTATCAAGTGGCCGTGGAAAAGAGAGACAACGAACAACGCTACAAATCCTATGACCCCCCGTTCGTCTATAATAAGGTCAACGTTACCATGGCAACAAAGACGGGTAATGCTAGTTACATCACCGCGGAGATCCAGGGTCCTATCTCTAACTTTATGATTGGTGACGGTCAGTATTACCATGGTTACTACAACGCACCGTTAGAACCCGGATCAATGTATAGAGTACATGTGAGGATCGTTACCATGGCAATGGATGGGGTGAGAAATTACTGATGAAAGTGATTGTATGATTAACCCTTTGACGACCGTGTCTTTTCCAGTTTTTTACTGATTTCTGGGCCTTATCAAATTGTGAGCCCCAGAAAAGTTCTCTTTGGGCCGCCTTTAGAATTTGCCTCGTTTTCGAAACACACAGGGTTCCAGTTTACCGTCGGTTTGGTTACTCAGTCATTTGGCGGTTCTAGTAGCAGCTTTTTCTTTTGGAAGTATTTCGAAAATTCGATGATTTTGGAGCCATTTTGTCCATCAGAGGAGTGCTGGAGGGCATCATGAATCCCACTGACAGCTCAAATCAGCATTATCTCGAAGAAGGGAGTGTATGCAAGGGATTTTATGGCCAAAATGTCGTTTCGTGTGTACTCGGTACAAGAGAGAAATTTTGGAGTAAACATCCTGTAAGCTCCTAACAGAATGGACAGCGAAGACCTACCGTGGCATTTTCTCGAATATATGAGAACAGGAGAACCTCGAGAAGCGGATATTTTGCCAGTATGTTATAAAAAATATTCTAAAATGTCCAGAGGGGGGACCCCCTGTCGATGAGATAACCAATTTCCCATGGTGCATTACGAACGTGTAAGGTACAAATGTGACAATTGGCCAAATACCTCCAAAAAATTGGCTGTCACTCTCCACGTTAAAGGATTGCAAACGAAAAACCCAACAAATGCCAAGGACAAAACCTGAAATTTTCTGTAAAAGAGTTTTCTGCATTCTAAGAAGCAGCAGCAACAAAACTGATCTGTTGAAAATGAATGATTTTTGGCTTTCGAAAATGACGTCAGAATTCGGGTTTTAGGGTTTTCAGAAAATGTGAATAGTAACTTTGCCGGAAAAATCGACTTTCCTTGCTTTTATTCGAAATCATACTGTGGAGAGCATTCCATGGAAGGATTTCATTAGCAATTGAGACCGACTCTTCCGAAATAGAGAAAGTTTAGAATTTTTCAAATAATGGTTCTTTATGGAACCATATTTTACAAGGCCTGGCACCAGAGGGTTAAAGTAAGATTGTCTGCCTTCGTTCACGATAAGTAATTTCTGATTTAGATTTTTTTTAGGGCTTTCACGTGATCTATAACTTTCACCGAACCGATAAACGGGGTGGTTAAGCATTTCAGCGGATGCCCTTTGCAGCTACTAGCAATCACGTGACTGTAAGTGGAGGGCAAAAACATCCAATTTCATCTATTTGAAATAAATTTCAGTAGATTTCTAATTCCTTGGGTAGGTGCATGAAGAAAGTGTAAATATCAGAAATTCTTTACGCTATTTTACGACAATTGTATTTCGTAAATATGGCATTTCATGTTGTGGGCGCGCCTAAGTTCCCCACTCATGCGAACAAAAAAGCAACTATCATATGCGATTTGCTTGCGTCACGAACGCAATTTACGACATAAGAACCAAACACACTGGAGATAAGAAAAAACTCGCCCAATCACAACGCGTAATTAAGGTTAGAGCGGTTGTAGTATGAGCGGGAGACATATGGTACTGACTTACACCTACACAGTACGGTGTGCCGTAACATTGAAATGGCTTCCCATTGTTTTCGTGTAAATCATCCAACCAAAGTACGGTACTGCTACAGTACGGCTACGAATTGCCGTGTCGTCACTCATACGAAAACCACTGTAACAGAAATGAATAGACTGTTTTCTCAAGGTTGCGTGAGCATCCAATCTTGACGGGCCACACTAAACTCAGTGAAAAACGCAAATTCAGTTAAATTGAGAAGCAAATTTTATATTTAAAGAGGAGAATAATCAATTTTATGAATTCTTATTGAAAATTTCAAAGAAATGTACGAAAATTCTTATTATAAAGCTCCTGTCTGGTATCTTGGCCCGTCAAGTTTCTTGGATTTGGATAAGCGCGCAACCTTGAGGAAAAAAATGTATAGGAAATTTTTATCAAGCGAACTTTCCGTTAAGATTCGGGGGTATGGCAACCCCGAAAGGTGGTAAATTTAAAACAGATCGAAAATATGGATGATAAATTTTTTTAATGTTTTATTTTTTTATAGACAAGAGCTTACGGCAACTCCGCGTCTGTGGCTTTTACAACAAAATCGCGGCAAACTAGTCGAGGTAACTACCTGACAACGTTTATTGAATATGGTGTATACGGTTCCAGGATCTCTTTAGGAAAAGGACTTCATCAAGGAAGGGATTCCAAAGGACTAAATCCCAATTTCTTAAAAAAGGTTTTCTTTGCATTTGCTGGCTCAAAAATTCCCTGACTTTTGGTACATTTTTATAATTTTCCTGACAAAATACAAAATTCCCTGACGATTAGTCTCTAACCTTGAAAAATTTCTAGATTTCCCTGACTTTTCAAGGTCAGTGAGAACCCTGAATATTGTTGAACTAGCAATTTATACCTGATATTTATACCTGATATTCATATCTTGCTTTTCCCAACAGACACATCTAGGACGAACATTGGCGTCTGTGATGGCAGCCATGTACCTGTCATCGGTATATCCGTTGTCGTCGGGGCATTTATTCTCGCCCCTTTATCACTTCTTATTTTCATATTCGTACGATCCAGCCTGAGAAAGAGGAAAGGCAAGGACGTAGGAACTGAAATGCAGAACCTAAAGGATAGTTATAATTCATTATGATTTCTTTTGAAAATGATAAAGAACTTCGAGGCGCGTTTCTTAAGTGTTCCCCCATCATAGTAGGCTTACTTCAAAGTCAACATTCTCGAAGGTTGAAATTTGCTGGTCCGCTATACCAGAACAAAAACGCCTGGATGATGACAAACAAGATCAAATTAAAAATGGCGGCCACATTTTCAAAGTTTAAAGCTTCATATCTCCAAAACGAAGTCGGTGACCCCCATTTTTTATTTTGTTTTCTGAAACTACCTTATAATATCTATGTTTAAAGGAAAAATAAAAGAAATCTGTCTAGTGAATCAAATCGAAATTACTTATTTTGTGTCTGATTGGAATACAATTTCAGGTAATTTTTAGGCTGCAAGTGCACACTCTTAACTCAATAACTTTTCATGTTACTAGTTTTTAAAGCAAAAAAAAAAAAAAAAGCTAAGCAATTATTGTACCCTTCGTTAGACTACTGCAAAGTGTGGGGGCGTAGAATTTGCTTTTCATCAAAATATGGCTTCTTCTTGACAAATCTCCATGTTTGCGTTATTCGTGCATTTACTGCAAAAAGGGTAAGCTTCCACGCACTATGGCGGCTAAACGAATTCGGCGACCCCCATTTTTTATTTGCTTGTTTTACTTCTAATATATGTTTTTCTTTCATCATGCAAAATTTTTTTAAAAAAATCTGTTTAAAAGATCTTTTGCCCATGAACGTCCTTAATGCTAATTGCCTTTCAGTCCCTAAAACTTTTCCATAAAATTTCACAAACGATGCGCAATGTCTTTCGAATTTATCTTTTGGGACTTTTGGTACCCACCAGGTTCAGATTAGCGTGTTACGCAGACAGCCTTTGTGTCGTCACGCAACAATGTTTATCCTGAGCAAGGAGGGCTGACTGTAAGCGCTTTGCTCGGAGAGGAAAGAAACCCTTTTCTTTCCTCTCCGGCGCTCCTTGCTCACGATAAAGATAAAGGAAAGAAAACCTCTTGGACCAGGGTATGCTCTAACCTGATTGTGTGAAAAGTTACGGCGATTTAAAATTAAAAGGATCTCTATGGGAAACACAGTCGAAAAAATGACCAGCCTCGTTTTCATGTTTTCTGTGCATTTCATAAGCTTATAACACTACATCAACTTCCCTCCATAGTTTGAAACTGTACCAATTTACTATTTTCCTTGTGATGTTTCATTTGGTGACAAAATGTTTTCTCAGCTCACAAAGCTTAATGATTATGCAAATTAGCACAACACCCTTTTAAAAAAGTCTATATCTTAAGCCTGGTTCACACTAGCGTCGTAATCGTAATCGTAAGCAACGTACGCAGACTCAGTAGCGTGTTTATCACTGAGGTGTGAAAAAAAGACAAGCACTGTTAATGAGCACTACGCTACTGAGTCTGCGTACGTTGCTTACGATTACGATTACGACGTTAGTGTGAACCAGGCTTTAGTTGCAAACTTTGAAACAAAAAATACATCTATAAGCACAAGGACCTATTTTAAAGCATTCGTATCGTTCAGGAGTTACACTATTTAACAATAGACCTCTTTACCTTCGTATCCAAATTGCCCATTTCAGACCACATGGCATTCTCTTGGGAATTGTTCTTTTATTATGAAAATGTTAACCTAACAACATAAGAAAGAATTAATTCCCAAGAGTGACATCACGTGGTCTGAAATGGGTAAACAAACAACGAAGGTAAAGAGGTCTATTAGACTACGAGTTTGAGTTTTCTATCGGCTAATAGTTAACTATCAAAGCCGAGAGAACGAGTAGTCTAATTGTTTTAGTAAAAATCTATTCTTGTTTCCCTGAAGTACCATTTTGTAGTAATTCTTCGATATCTTCACTAAGTTCTTTAAAACACGTCTCGGGAAAAGCCGCCATCTTGAATTTTCTCTACTCTTCTTCTATCGAAATTAGAAGGTGAGTGGAGTAGCCAATCAAAGCGCGGGATTTGCATTAGAATACTAGTAGATTTTTACTAATACATATTATATATTATACACTATCACTATTATCATAATTATTAAAGAAATAAATAAATAATTACTAAGTTCATATCTCACATGTTATGTCGTAAAAGCCTGTAAAACAGACAAAGATACAAACGAAAAGAATAAAAACATTTCTTACACTTTCAGTTATGGCCATTTGAATCATTCATGGAAGACCTAGTTTTAGAACGACCTATCCCCTGCCATCTATCGTCTATCTTCAGGGTTCGAAAAACCTTATGGTGATGACGTTATGGCTACCAAGTAACAAGTTGATTGTTTACGACCAATTTTGAAATGTTACTGTATTCCAGCTGATGGAACAAGTCGCGCAAAGCTTCGTTGATCAAAACCTGCGGCCCTCACTATTTGTTTTCAAAATTATTTCTCGTGTGTTTTTTTGATAATTCACAGACGAAATATCAATCTGATTAAGACTTTTGGACTTTTCCCACTTTTCAAAATGTATTGGACTCAATTGTCAATTTCAGGTAGAAAAAAGTGCTTGAACATAGGGCCGGCAATAAAAATCACAACGGACTGTGATTGGTTAGAAAATTTATTACCGCTTAGCTGGAGCTGATTTGCCAACCCATAATATTTGCTGTGCCCGTCAATTAGCTGTCACTATATTTCCTTACATCCCATTATATTCGTCGAATAACATACTTTAGTAGGCGGGGGAACTCTGAAGTTTGGTTTCGCGACAGAACATCGCCACTGCATGTTTACGGGTAGACCGCGCACAGATAACTAGCGTTGTATCCGAACAAACTGTTTCTTCAACGAGCAGTCTACGCACAGACAACTTTCTACTTTTTCTTCAGGCTACTACGAATTCTAGCATATGTTTTGTTCTCATGAGCAACGGTCATACGGGCCGAAATATCATTGCTTTGAACCATTATTTAGGCTTTAGTTCTTTACCGTACGGGCATTTTTCTGTTACGTTAGCAGTACTTTTGCTACTGGAAAATAGTACCGAAAAAACATTTATCACATTTATAAGAGGTAACAGACCATTTGCACTAACAGGTCACGTGACCACAACTCCCTTAAATCAAGCTCCGGTATCAAAATAAACTCCAGAAATGGAAAGAGCATCTCGATATTAGTAAGAAGGTGAAGTTTCAGCTCACAATATTTAAAACAGTAAAAATGGCATGAAATATAAAATTTAGAATTTTATTAGGATTTGTATGGGAAAATGTGTTGGATGGCAAGCTCGTGACAACCAGCTCATTTTCCTCACCAATTCTTAGAAAACATCACATTTTATAATTCATGTCATTCTTCCTGTCAAACATTTTGAGCTGAAACTTCACCTTCTTACTAATATTGAGATGTTCTTTCCATTTCTGGAGTTCATTTTGATAAAAAATTTTTGATTTTAAATATCAAAGCTAGCCGGGAGGGAAAAATTCATGATTAAAAGCGCCACTCATGTTGGGAACATTAAAGTTAAGCCGGATAAATAACCTGACATTTCAAGGGGAGTTTCCGCCACGACGACTTCTATCAAAACTGTCGTCTTTAAACATTAATTAAACTTCCTTTAAGTTCTTAAATATTTCATGACATGGTATCAAGTGAAGTGAACCAAGTTGATTGGTCCGTAGGGAGTGCACTTTTATCATATATACCTATTTCAAAAAAAGGTTGTAGTCGCAGCCAAAGGCGATAGGCGATAGGCAATAGAAGATAGGTCATTCCGATCCAAGAACAGCTGGAATGACTTGTGTTTTCTGCTTTCTTATTCTCGTCAATATGGAGCTTATTGCGATTGAGATTTCTTTCCGTCTTGGAATGACCTATCGCCTATTGCCTATCACCTTTGGCTGCGATAACCATTCTTGAAATAGGTGTATTTCGTGATGTTACTGTGTTCCGAGTCCAGTGAAGTATTCCTATTCAGTTTTCATCAAAACAGGACAATACTATAAATTTACAAAAATATCTGCTGCAGGAATTCCTTGTACGCAGGCATTAAATTGTGAGTCTAAAAGCCTCTTTTTTGGCTATATATTTCTCTTTAACTACTTTTTTCTGGATAGATAAAATAATAAATTGACGCGAGCTCGCTCAAAAACTTTCCTATCTTTGTAATTCATTATTCAGCGTTGATTAAAACCTTTTAACAGAGGGTTTCAAAACACGGAATAGATTCGTAAAATAGCGAGACGACATAAGTAAACATTTCATTTCCACGAGAATACAGCTGATTGTGGGAGCTGAGCAAATACAATTAAGCTATACTGCGCATTTCGAAATTCTCAACACTATTAGATCCAAAATTTGCTGCTGATAGAGTTTAGAAAGCTACGGTCACGTACGATAAAAAGTACACTGTAAGAAATTTGTTTCTTTAAGGTCATAGAACTAACACCAGGAAACTGCTTAAAGTTCATGAATCCACACTTAAACAGGAAATAATTACACTAAGTCATTTTTGTTACTTCCTACTCGACATAAGCTTCGAAAAGGAAGGATTCCCTTTACGTTTGTGGACATAGCTTCAAAGCCTCATCCACTATGTACCAGAGAAGATACTGCAGTTTTACGCAGACCAACTTGCCAACCGGAGCTTAGGACAACTAGCTATAGAATCTCTGATATGTGGCTTTCTTATGGTGGCTGCATTCTTTGGAAATTTAATGGTATTGTGGATAATATACAGATATCGAAACCTTCGTACTATTCCGAATCTTTCTGTTTTATCGCTGGCTTTGTCTGATGTTATAATGTCTGGATTTTGCGCACCAATGTGTCTGGTTACGCTTATCAAAGGTCATAACATCTTTGGGGATGTAATCTGCACGATTCAAGGCTTTCTCATCTCCATACTCGCAAGGGTGTCCCTCCAGACGATGACACTTGTGGCGGTTAATCGCTTTTTTCTTATTTTAAAGCCAAACCTCTACCGCAAGATCTACAAGCCGCGCTACACCAAAGCCATGATCTTGGCCGCCTGGATTCTTTCTGGAACCGAACCATTACCATACCTGGCGATGGGGAGACAGTACTTTTTCAACCCGGCCAAAGTCTTCTGTTTCCCAGATACCAGAATCGACTACGTGCTTATAGTCGGCTACATATACGTGGGGCTACCAATGCCGGTCCTAACCTGGTGCTACTGTAAAGTCTTTCACTCCCTTCGTCAGCATAATCGACGTTTACATCATAGCCCAGCAACTATCTTTCAGTCGGATAATCAATCAAAAAGGGTGCCCTCAGTTGAGGAAATCAACGTAACATGGACCCTATTTCTTACTGTCTGTGCTCTGATCATTTGCTGGATACCGATAAGTGTGGTTGATCTCGTGGATTTTGCTCGTGATACCTTAGCATCACTGCCAAGACCAGTCTACTTGATGTATCTGTATTTGGGTCAGCTCTCTACCGCGGTGAATCCTATCATCTATGGTGTCATGAACAAATCGTTCCGTGGTGCATACAGAACGATGTTTTGCAGAAGAAATAACCGTATTGAGGCGGCTAGGATCGGATAACTGCTATACCCAGCACACAACGAAGTCCAATCCAGGCAAACACGACTGATAAATATGCTATAAATAAATGAAATAAATCGTACATGCATCTCATGCCCGATGGAATATTGAGGAATCGTGTATATCTTTTCAAATATGAAAAGAAAAATAAGGCAGGAAGGTCTTGTCCCGGCTGTGTTTCCAATTAAATCCATGTTCTCTAACTTAAAGGTACTGTTACCTCAAGGCAATTTTCCTTTCAACTTGTCTTGCAATTTTGTTGCGAAACAAGTTTCACGAGACATTGCCTAGCGTAACATACCAAAAGTCTCTCACAATTTTGCTGCCGCAACTGTTGCGAGAAGTAAAACTCAGAGAGAAATATTTGGTATGTTACACTAGGTAATGTCTCGTGCAACTTAATGAGCAACAAAATTGCGAGGCATTAGTTGCAAAGGAAATTGCCAAGTGTAACGAGTGTAACAGCTTCCCTTCAATGTTTCAGGTATTCAGTCCTTTGAACTGCCGGGCATTTTTACGACTTCAGTGACCGAGAATGAATATTTTTTACAGTGTACAAGAGGTATTTGGACCTTTTTTTATTTTTCTATTTTTAGTGTGTTTTTTTTTTTTTTTTCCCATTAAAAAAAAAAGGTGACAGCAAATTTAACTTCTTATGAAAATTAAACAGTAATTTCGTCGTCTCCTTATTACAAATTTAGTGATAGACCGAATTTTTTTCATAAAAACATTTCGCATGATTTTTCCGCATGAAATGATGATAAAAGAGCTGTAATTATTTCCTTTTTTTTTAAAGATTCCATCAAGAGGTAGCTTTCCCTGTTACAAAACATCCTGTTTATGAAGATCTAATATTCATTATCAACATTCAAGGATTCTGACATGTTTGTTCAATCCTCTAATGAAATATTCATCATGAACACTCTTCCATTACTTTTTCCACATACATTTTAATTTTCTGGCATTTCCTTTTGACATTACGTCATGTCACTTGTTTATTTTATAATCCTTTGCGTGCTACTTTAATTCTTTGCTCATAACTACTACCAGATTCATGTACACTTAAGAAGTCTATCACTTTTCCCTCCCCAGCTTTTGTGCTAGCATTTTGCAAGGTTATCTACCTTTTAACATTAAAAGTTTCCTGCTTTGACCACTGCTATTTCATATCAAATATTGAGGACAAGAACCAGATTAAAATTGGCACCATCCCCCTATACTACTTATAAATACATTTAAAACAGTAGTAAATCAAACAGGTTTCTTAGAGAAACTTGTGAAAAAAATACTTCAGATTATAACATGTGACTGTGTGTTCTCTCATATTCACACTTCTTGACCAAAAAAACTTTAAGGTCAAACATATTTGAAGAAAGGTAAGAAAATCTACCAAGACAAGCCCTAAAACAACTGTTATTGCTCCAACATGTAATCTGTGTGGCACTTTCGTACATTGTACAGTGCAATTTTCATAATTAATGCAAAATACATGGTACACTGTGTTTGAAGTAACACTGAAATGGCTTCCCATCATTTTCATGACCATACTGTCATCCAATCACAATGTATAATTACAGTTATGGTAATGTAGAGTATGGCAACTACAGTATAGCAATTACATTTTTTTAAAAAAGTTATGTAAATCTAAACTTTGCTTCAGTTATAATGAAACACTTACCCTTCTCTTGGAATACTTCAATTCAATTCAGAGTGCTTCATAATTTGCATAGCTGGGCTGTCCAATTTCTCTAGTTTTATTTTTTATTCCTAAAAATATAGAAGAATATTAGCAGTAGGTAATAATTCAATTACAGTTCATTTCACATAATGTTTGACTGGTTAATTCTCAAGTTCATTCAGAATATTCCAAAGTTGAGGTAATGTTTCAAAGCCGACAATGAGGACTGGAAACCCATAAGGTTCAAATTGGAGCCTTTGGTACGACTTCAAATCATCATTAATTCTTCCAGAGGGATCTATTTATTAAATGATAACAGCTTTTTTTGGTTTAAAATTATAAAAAACCCCTAAGATCAAGAAATAAACACAATCCTTGTGCATGCATGAACATCATATTCCTCACAGTTTATGCATCCTACATGGAAAATCGTGACCAAAAAAAAGAGGATCCCTTCACATCAGAACCAAACGTGTTTGGTGCATGCGGATGAAGTGCTTAAAGGCTCTGATTGGTATTGGTGTTTCTTGATCTGACATTCCAATCCATATAATCTTCAGTGACCCATGAGTTTATGGCTCTGGTCATGTGATCAGGGTAGAGTACAGTACTTTGAAACTCATTGTACTCCTCGGCCAATTGCAGTGCTGTTCCATTGTCCATGGACTTGAAATAATTTCAAGTCCAAGGACACTGGAAAAGATTGTCAGTTGGCTTAGGAGTACTTTCCAGGTTTTCAAAGTTCATCACGTGGCCTGATTTTAAACATGTGGATAGCTGGTTACCTTGTGAATAATTAATGATTATTTGAAGTACATGTTGTAATACTTTGGAAGGAAGTTCACAACAAACTTTGTTGGAGAACTTCAAACTTACTTCCCATGTAGATAAGGTAATTTATTAAAATCAAGTTAATAGCTTTACACGGACTGAGCTCAGTGATAAGTTGGTTTACAAAGCAGGGCAGCACCTTTCCCAAGTATAGCTTCTTTGTGAAAAACAAGTACAAGTTGCAAAAAGACTGACTATCTAAGAAATAACCAAATTTGCATGGGAAGTAGGTTTGAAGTTTGTCAGTGAACTTCCAAAGCATGGCGTAAAATGAACTTTGCAATTCACTAACGTCAAAAGTTATGTGAAATGCACTATAATATTATACTAATTTTTGTGGAATCAATATAATTGCATTTATTGATTATAGAAGAAATTTGAGACTAATAACATGCATGAATGAGCACAGTGCAAGTTACAGGCTAAAATATTTCAACACTGCATGTAGTGTACAAGTAGAGGAAGAAAAAGTGTAAGATAAATGAAAATTTTTTGTACTGCATTTATTATTTTTGGCAAAAACTTTGCAGGTCAGGTAAATTGACACAATTTTTTTCACTTGGTTGTAATTTGAATAAGCCACTTCCAAGTTCTTGAAAATGATGTATGAATACAAGGCTTTGTATGAAATTATGCTTGGTGGCAAGAAATGACTGACACTTCTTTGACTTTTTCTGTTGCTAAAAAGAATATTTTGGAGTGAGCCACAAGCAAATCATAGAGAAAAGAGTGAAAACACAGAGCAAGTAAGTCATTTTACACCACAAACTGTGATTTTGCATGAAGCCTTATCTTCATGCATCATTTTCAAGAACTCGGAAGTGGGCTATTGCCAAAAGTAATGTGACGAAACACATTGTTAAAATGACTGCCACATTTACATCACAATGCCAATGTTTATGACCAATACATCCATCTATTATATTCATAGTAACCAAGAGGTGGATCCAGGAATTGTAGAAATGGGGTGGGATCACTAGGAAAGGGGGGGACAGAAAACTTCTGTGTTAGAGAAATCTCTCTGACTAACCAAAGGGGTCTGGGAGATCACAAAATATAAGGGGGCATGGCCCCTTGCCCCTCCCCCTAAATCTGCCCATGGTAACAGTTCCTGAATACAAAAAAAGTTAAAAAGGGGGTGGCTCAAGAGAAACTAAGCACTAGCTAGTCAAGGGTGGTTATCAATTTTTGTACCAGTGTTTAAGGGGTGGGCCATTTTAAATCTTAAGAATAAGAAAGTTGTTAAAATTAGTACTTCCATTGTTAAAATATGTAAGATATAATATACAAATGTTGGTGTATGTAACCAATGTACCAGTGATATACCACAGTTAGCCATGGATATACCAATATGAATAAATCTTTTATTCAATAAATCTTTTTAGCTTGGGTGCAAATGTTTTCCTATTTCAGAGCAGCTAGCATGTGTCAATCCATTGAGAATATTATCCTTTATTTACATCATCCATGTTTATGTGTCTTCTCAAGCATTACCAAAAAACTAAAGAAACAATACAGAAGGGATTGACACGTGGTCTGAAATGGGAAGCCACGACACCCAAGTTAAAAAAAATAATTTTCATTATTGGTGTGAGAAACACTGATGGGAATTTTAAAAACACTTTGTGTTATATGGCAAAACACATCAGTGGACCTTGAATGAAGAGACCGTTTATTTGTTTTAAGAAACTCGTGTAAGTGTTTGTGCAAAGCTATGTATTCCTATATGGGATTTATGTGCGAGAATTTGTCTTTCTTATATATAACCCATTCAATGAATTTGTTTTTCCCAGTAGAGTATTCCTTACAACAAACACAGTTAGGATCAGTTCTGATTTTACATTAATGGTTTTTGAATGGGAAACATAGTTTTACCACTCTTTTTTCCAAGAATTTTTTAATTTTTTTTTTTTTTTCCGGTGAAATTCCTCGTCATACGTGCAGCAACATTGAAGGCAATTCTTGCGGATAACTTCCGTATATTCCTTATTAAAACCAAACCAGAATCCTAAAAACCATCTAGAAATCATTAAATACTTTCAATGTCTTATTTTATACTCACATTTTAAGAAAAAAGAAACTTTTACTTCAGCTCTTTCAGTTCGACGCAAAACTTTGTAAATCAACCGCGCGAACCACCACAGGGAACCCAGTATTCAGAAGAAACCGCAAATCTAAATAAACACGGGCGCAATGGAGTGCAGACTTGCAGACTTGCAGACTCGGTTCTACGAGATTTTTCTCATCTTAATCTCAAATTTGGAGAATATCTTCACTTACTACGATAAAAGTATAAGGTTAGATGTATTTAAGTGACGAGATGGCGGGTCAGTAATCCGCGTATTATGATTTTGACATGGGAGTCACGAGAATGTATAAAAACTAGTTAGCTCTAGTAATTCATTACCATGTGCAAGTAGTAGACAGCAACTAGCTGTTTTACTACAAAGCTGCGACGTGCTGATAAGGCCCAATAAGTCCGAAATAGCTATCCGCGTCTGCTTTTTGATTGGCTGAATGTTGGCTCCGTCGTTTTGTTATCGTTCTAAATTTTTCTCGTAGTTACAGCCATTCATTTTTATGGTCTAATTCACTAGTGTTGTAGCTGAAGATCTTTTACAGATCCTACATCTGCGGCATTATCGTACACGGTCCATTCATTTTATTTCACATAAAAACAATGATTTTAGGGAGCAGTCATTATTTATGGTGGGGTAGGGGGTGGGTGATTTTGAGGAGGGGTTATGACATTTTGGAGGCTTCTGAAGGAGGGGTCACAAGAAAAAATTAAGCAGTAAAAGAAAGATTTTTAACAGGTCACATTGGGAGAAGGTCGTTCATTTAATAAGTAAGGCCCAGGTCAAACGTCGAAATTCACATGAGCCAAACCTAATGACATCAAAGAACACCGCCTAATTATCTATTGTTTTCAATGAGTTCAGCTCCCGTGAAGTTCGACGTTTGACCTGGGCCTAAGATATTTCTTGTATCTACGGCATTTTTCAAAGATAAATTAATGTTATTGATTTATTCATCACAATATTACTGTAAACAAAGTATCCCAGTTAATAGTTTAAGTGCTGTTTTATATAGTGGCTGTCATTATATGTGCTGCAATTATATTAAAGCTGTCAAATATACAGCATTTACATTTGGTGCAGTCTAGTTATGAAGGAGGAGAGGTTATGTTTTTTGTCAAAACCCAGAAGGCGGGGTCATGAAAAACATGTTTAAGGCAAGGGAGGGGTTGTGAAAATGTATAAATTTGATGCAAGAAATCACCCACCCCCTACCAGAAACTCATAAGGGGGTTGAAACATGTAACACCAGATCCATGCACCTGAATATTCAAATGAGCAAATTAGGAGTTTTGATACCATATATGGAAGTAAAGCATGATTCAAGATCGCCGCTTCAAACTTTTCTGCTCGATTTTCAGAAAGTTTTATTGAATCTCCCAGTAAAATTGGAAAATCTGTTTTAAAAATTAGTTTTGAGACACTGAAGCAAAACAAAACAAAATAAAAAAACAGTGATTTAGGGAAAAGAAATTTGTTGACAGAAATTTGAATATTCCAGAGCATTGCACCAAAGAAATGTATGGCTATTACACGTTTCAACCCCCTTATGAGTTTCTGCCCCTACCCAAACATAAATAATGACCGCTCCCTTAAAGTAAAATAATTATTTTATTTTCATTTATTACTCTTTTATCTATATACATGCATATAACAATGTAAGATCATATGACTATAATCTAAAAGATATATTACAATATTTCTACTGAGTTGTTGTTTATGTTGTCTGTGTCAAGTTTGGATATGTTGTCTTTTTTTCATAACTAAGCTCAGCTACTATTCAGAGTATAGACCCCTTGCAACGTACCCAACGCAGTTCAATATTTGGATTGAGGGGAAAAAAGGAAAATTTATTCTCCTGAGAATCGACGACTGATTGTTTTGTCCTCCAAATGGAACTGCTTTGCGAAATTGCTGAAAAAGGGTCTATTGCCACTCTTGACCAAACGTCCACACAGGGGCAGATCCAGGATTTTTCAAGGGGGGCTGGCTGATTGCTGAAATAACGAAAATAGTTAAATTCCTCTACCACTGAAAATGACATCATTATTCGTTGGCTCTTCCTATTTTTTTAAATTGGATTTTAACTATTTAACAATCGGACACAAAATCACTCCACTGACCATCTAGTTAATATAATTTCAAGCTTATCGATCCCAATGAGGGGGGTGGCTAGCCACCCAATCCACTCCCCCTGGATCCGCCCCTGCCACAGTAAGTCCTTTTTATTAAACGCGCTTTTTGACACAAACCATATATGATTTGGGATGCAGCACAGCAGCCGCTTCTCCTTCCAGTGAAGGTAGCTCACAGCCTGGCGGATTCTCAAACTTGAACTGTTGCAGGAGACGACATAAAAACAGAAACAACTCAGAACGAGCAAAAACCTCGCCAAGACAGACACGCGGACCTGCTCCAAATGGCAAAAATGTACCTCCAGCTGGTTGCTTGAAGTTGCCTTCTTCATCCAAGAATCGGTCAATATTGAAGTTGTACGGCTCCTTCCACAAAGTAGGATCATGATGAAGGTGCCACAGATTGGTCATGATTCTGGTTCCCTTCGGAACGTTATATCCTTCCAGAACTGTGTCGACTGTTGTCTTGTGTGGAATCGCCAGTGGGACAAGATTGGCTTTACGTTGGGTCTCGGCAGTGAACGCTTCTAAAACGGGCAGCATTTTCTTCTGGTTTAGATTGGGAAACTCATCTCGGCCAATGACGTCATCAAGCCCTTTATGAAGTCGCTCTTGGATGTCAGGGTAGTGCAGCAAGTAAGCTATTGCCCAGCCGAGAGTAGTAGAAGTGGTTTCAGACCCAGCAGTGAAAAGAGAGGTAATGCCTGCTGTTACAATGACGGAATCGTCTAGGTGTTCCTTATTGGCGCTATCCTCTTGCTCGGCCTGTTGTTTGGCATACAAAAGAGCGTCTATGTAGTCAGTGATCGTCTCGCCATCAAATTTCTTTTGGTGCTCAAGATATTTCTCGAGCAAAAATTGAAATCGTTGCTGCGCCAAGTTGCGTAAGCGTTTGGCTTGCTCATCTTCGGGAAAAAGGAATTTCAGCGAGGGGAACAACCGTCGAAGAGAGGTCATAGACAAAAATAGGACTCTCGTGATCTGATCATTGATGTGATAGATTTTAAGAAACTCGGGGTCATCAATCTCATACCTCTCTGTCCAAGTAACTTACTGCAAATAACATTTGTGACAGAAATGTTAAATTGAATTGCAATATCCAAAGGTTTTCCATCCAGAGCCTCTAGTCGCTTGCAAAGCTCGCCGACTTCCCTAGAAATAACTTCTTGTAAGCGGCCCTCTCCGTAGATTTTAATGGCCGAGTGGCCGAGTTTGCGATAAAGCTTCCATCTTGGTCCGTAATCCATCAAGGGGAGTGGGCTGCCTCCTTCCAAATTAAACGGTGGTTCAGAACGACCAGCAAACTGCTTCGGCTGTCTTACGAGAGCTTCTTTGATTGCATCGCCACTGAGCACCACCATAAGATCATGACCAGTGTACAAGCGATATATCTTGCCATACTTCTCTCCCAGTTTCGTCAAGCAAAGGTGCATTTGTTTGCTCAGTAGATTCGCGTTGCCGATGATAGGCCATGGTGCAGGACCGGGAGGCAAATTTTTCCCACTAAATTCAAAGAAAAAGTGGTAAATGAAAAAGATAGTGATGCCTAAGAGAGCAAGCTGAACAATCATCTTGGATCAATCCTTGCAGCGTCCTTTCTAGGCGTCTGGTACAGTTGTATCGGTGTAAACATTCCTTTTATGATTCGTTAACGTCTAGCGTGACAATGGAAAAAATCAGGAATGGAACGCGGACACAGGATCCGCCGAATCATCAACTATATATTCATTAGCAATCCCGGATTTGACATCAGCATCAGCTATCTCTACCTATATCTACCTATACAGTTACCTATATATCTACCTCTGGGCGCTAGAGGTTCTCTCGCTCTAGTTCCCTGCTGGCGCCTAAGAGCGTGAGGCCGGAAACGATTGACAGAAAAATGGATTTGCAGTGGAAAATGGACTTTTTTAATCAAAACCCTGTATTTTTGACGAAAATTTATTTTGAATCTCATGTTTGTTCTCTAAATATTTCAGAATTCGTTTAGGCTTCTACGTTTTCATACCTTTATAAAACAAGGGGGCCAATGGTCTGTTTGCAGGTATTGCGTGACATTTAAAATATTGACTCCCTGTTCTTAAAAATAGCATATTTATAAAGAACATCCCAAAATTAGTAAATTTGGAAATTCTGAGGGCAATCCAGTAAATACGGACGAAGTTTTCGACGATCAAAGTCGTGTATATTTACAAAATGTTCTTTATAAATATGCTATTCTTAAGAACAAGGAGTCAATATTTTAAATGTCACGCAATATCTGTAAACAGCCCATTAATTACTTGATTCTAATTGGTCAATAAAGGACTGGGATGGCTTTTTTTCTTTAACTCGTGGCCGTAATACTTTGATTTTCTTATTCCTATATTTATAAACAAGTTAATGGCATTTTTCCTTGTAAAATTAAACAATTTGACTCGTGTTTTCAAAGTTTTGCATATTGGGTTTCCTGTGTTTTGTGCTGGCTCAGAAATTGTCAGCGTTACCAGTATGACAAAAAAGCGCGGGAAATAACAAAGAAAACAAAATGGCGGAGCTTCTGTAAAAGCGAAAAGAGATAAATATTAATTACGCTCAAAAAACTCATAAATATTCCACAAAGAAGCCAAGGGGGTGTTAAAAAAAATGGTGCAGATCTTGATAACAATGTAAGTTTGTTTTACATCAGTTTTAAAAAAAACTTATTAACATTTGATCATTGCATAGTCTTATCTAGTTTATCTACTTCAATAGCTAGGTAAGCCTATTTCAGTTTACATATTAATACTTTATTAGTATTTTTTGAAAAGTAAATTTAGAAGTCTGTGACTAATATTTGTTAGTTTGAGATAATTTTTAGATATTTATAGATTTGATTGGCTATTTCTGCACTAACCAATAAAAGGAAATTTGTAACACCGTGAAAAAAAGAGAAGAAAAATATATCTAACTTTACTGACGTTTCGAGCTTTCGCCCTTCGTCGGAGGGTGAAAGCTCGAAACGTCAGTAAAGT
>WUAP02001352.1:0-20464 GCA_015163945.2 Stichodactyla helianthus | reverse complement strand
TATAACTCTGCAAGGATTTACCATTATTCTTTGAAACTGTACGCATTTACTACTTCGCTGATGCTCTTTCATGTGAACTCAAAACGTTTTCAAAATTTATTGGGCTTAGTGATTTATGCAAATTAGTGGTGGCTTTATGCATAGCGTGTATAGGTGAGATCACCGGCATGTACTCATATTTTAACTTTATTTATTTTAGTCTCATCTAGGATTACCTCCGCAATCGCCCCACACTCCTACAGCTGTTCCGCCGCCTCTTATTCATAGGGTAATGTATCAGACGTCAGTCCTGCTGTCTGTCTATTCGCTTATTTGGATTAATTCATAATATTTGTTGTTACAGAAACCTGGTAAATGGTGCTCCTTACATATACAAATCGCCTGGCAAATATATTACCACCAACAAAAGGTACTTTAAACTGGTCATTATTCCCGTTTGTCAATACGCAAAATTTTGTTATTAAGCTAAACGAGTGTCCTTTTGTTCTTATATACCAAAAATTTAAGTTCCGATTTTTGCTTTCGTTCCAGGTCCAAGCAGAGATGCACAACGATCCTCACATCAAACCAGAACAAATCCCCGTGAGTCGAGCCGCGAATACCTTATCTCTACATTCCAGACAAGGCGGGCATGAAGTAGGGTACCGATCCCCTCACCTCCATGGAACACAGGGTACAGTTAGTCCTATAGCTGTACCACACCCTGGAGAAGCTTCTAGACCAAGAGGTACGTGTGTTATTTATCTTGGAGCCGATTTCTTTTGAGTGTGTAAAAATGCTCTGTAACAAACTGGTTGACATAGTGACCGAGAGGAGTTTTGACCTTAATTGCTTTTTTCAAACATCTTTTTTTAGTTGGTGCCTTCCTGAGTTTTGCACCTGTTACTCCTACTCCGACCAATTCCGACGTGTCAGCCGTTTCTCCGTACGGTGGACCCCCCTTGGGTCTGGGTGACCTTCGAAGTCGATCCAATGGAGTCTTGGGTCTGAATGGTAGCAGTTACCGTAGCTCATCTGGCAGTAGCTTAAGTACTACCATGGCGAACTCCTTGGGATCTAGTCTTGGTAGCTCATACGGTGGACTCGGAGGAATCGGCCGTGATTGGGGCCATCACCATGGAAACGCTTCGGCTTTATCCTGGCTTAATCAAGACTCTTTTGAACGAAATAGAGAGAAAGAGCGTGAACGGGAGAAGGAGAGGGAAAGAGAGCGAGAAAGGGAAAGGGAGAAGGAGAGAGAAAGAGAAAAGAGTAGAGAACGTCTTGACGGAGATAAGTTTCGAGATAAAGAAAGAGAGCGAGAGTCCACTTCATCTCGATTGGATATCGACAGCGAAGGAACAAAACCAAAAGATCCTGACAAACCAACCGAAGAACTTCGTTCACCTCGAGCCCAACGACCGTCCAGTTTTAACATCGCCAGCTTAACAAGCGACAGTAGAGGGGAATCCTCCTCTGCTGATCTTCGACACGCTTCTGATCGAACCAGCTTTCCTGGTCGAAGAGAAGAAGATAAAACCAATCCTACTGACGAACGAGATGTTATCGTGCTAAACGACAAACGGGCTTCATCGCCCAACCACGGGGCACCGCACTCAACACCTTATTTAGACAAAAGACTGTACGAACCAGAACGACCTTTGGAAGCATTCGATCTGGGTAGATATGGACGTCCGCCTATCAGAATAGGACCATGTCCTACCTATTCGCTAGCTCAGCCCCCTTTGTTTCCGGCCAACTCCTTCATGAACCCGTATCTACCAGGTTCAGCTATGTCAGCGGTTACTCACCCACATTTCTTGCCGCACGGTGCGCGAGGGATGTTGGGTGCGCACTTTGGACCTTTGGGACCCAGAAGTCGGAGTCCCTTAGAGGGACCGGAAATTCTTCAAGCAGAAAATAGACCGATATAGTTAGACGACGATGATATTCCAGATGTAATAAACACCTTGTACAGAATGAATATGGACGAGAAATTATGCACCGTGTATTAATAGAACAATAACAGAATTCAGCCGTTGGACTTTCGTTTCCGTTGTATTCTGCAAGCAAGCATGGATTTTTGCCATCACCACCATGAAGTTTGCATCGTCTCTTTAAATTTACGCAGCTAAATCGTGAAATATTTGAAATATATCTAGCATTTTAGGCTACTTGCCTTACTCTGTGAGGGCTTCAGTTTCCTGCCGATTTTTCGAAAAATGGAAAACTGCGTGGGTCGACTTGTCAATAACCTGTGCACTCAAAAGGCTTTCCATCTTGGTACATTATTACTATGGATTTCACTAGACAAGCGGTTCGTACCATTCTTAATCCAGTGGGAAAAATTATTATTTCTGTCATTTGATGGCCTGGTATATTCGTCAGCTGGGTTGTTGCGGTACTTATCCATTAGATTGGTCATTGCTTTAGTAATCTTCTTTAAGCCCACTTAATCATCAATATATTCCATATATATATATATATCTTTTCTGGTTTGTTAGACCGTTGTGTTTACGAACAGGCACCGCAGGGAGACTACCTTCTTCAGGCGAAAGCCAATGCATATCAAGGAACAACTGCAGCAGTTTCTAAAAATGCTTCTACATTTGGGACGCGTCTTGGCAGATTTGTGACCGTATTCGGAAAAAAGTTATCACTGAGTATTTAGCATAAACTCAGATATCTTGAAATCTGTTGGGACTGAATCAAGTAACTATACATTTCAGCAATCGCTAAAGAAAGGTGCGTTTCTTGTCGAGACGGCGCACATTGCAAGGTATTTGCCCGTCATGTGTATGGGTGACATCAATGTGCTGTTACACTACGCAATTTTATTGCCGCAACCGTTGCGAGAAGTAGAACTCAGCGACACACTTTTGGTATGTTACACTAGGCAATGTCTCGTGCAACTTGTGCAACAAAATTGCGAGACAAGTTGCGAGGAAAATTGCCTGGTGTAACAGCACATATTAACCCCATGCAAGAATACTGACAGAAACGCAAGCTTTACTCTCAAGTACCTCTTGATCAAATTTTCTTCAAGTAACCTTGATTTGGTGGCGGTCTGGTTTTCTTGTTGCGATCTTGTATAGGGCACCAACTCTATCTTATCTATTAAGACACGTTCTATAGTTTTATTCCAGAAATTTTCATGATGTATCGAATTTTATCTATTGCCCAGGGTCCCAGGTTATTGGCTATAAGAAATGCGTATTTGTGCACATAGCTCCAAAACGGCATTAAATAATTGCAAAAAACATATTCAAATACTGTAAGTGATCTATAAATCCTCACCGTCTAGCAAAACAACGGCTCTCTTTTGTCGACCTTGTACTCAGTGCTGCTCTCCTTGGTCCGTCGGTTGAAGGCAAGTAGCCTGGAGACTAGGTTGATCATTTACATTAAGGTGCATTTTGATAATTTAATTTAGAAACAAGATGAATATTTGTAAGTGTACATCCAAAATCCCATTAGAGTTCCACTAGGAACCAGGAGGTGAAATAATTCTTACATTTAATGAATTACAAACAATAAATTATTGGTGTTCAACCTGAGCATGGAACCCGACTATTATGTTTGAAAGTAAGAGTCTCTTCCCATTTCTCTTCCATCCTCTTCCCATTACTCACCCATTTCTCTCCCACAATTTTTCCTGTTCAGTTCTCGTTCCAATGACACTTTCCGGCTGAAATCTTGGTCTGCGCTCTAAGGTGGATTTCACCAGCTACGCATGCATAACTGTCAACAGTTTTGCCTGCGCTGGACGGTTTTTTTAGCCGCTATTTTGGATGAACTTTTTAATTTAAATCTTTTAAAAAATATTTTAAATGAACAATTCTTGCCAAAATGTGTTGGTTCGATGAAAGATTTAACTGCAATCGAACGCACTTTCAACAGCACCGCATAGCCGCACTCCCCCTTCCCCGTGATTCAATGTGCCCGGGTTGGTTTTATCTGTTCCCTGGCTTTCCAAAAAAATGGCCTGGAGAAACATCTCGATCAAACAACATTGAATAGGGGGATTGGTCTGTTATGACGTAAACGATTTTACAATAAAAACATGAAATCGTGTCGAGACTTGGCAAGGATTGAAGGTTTCTGTTGTATCCAACAGGGCTGCCATATTCTTTTGTTATCTTCTTTTACTGGGGTTGATTGCGAACGGGAAAGGCTACGTAGTACTCAGTTGATGTAATATATTAATATAATCTATATATTGTCTTAGAGTGATTTTATTTAACCCGTGAAAGAAAGATGACTATTTAGTTAGTACTAGTTGATAAAGAACAAAAGTAAACAATGGGTTTAGAGTCTACTAGTCTACTAACTATTATGCGTACTATTTTTTCACGGGTTAAATAAAATCACTCTATTGTCTTGTGTGTGGTGGTGTTTATGATAGAGTGGTTTTCATTAACCCGTGAAACAAAGTGTACTAATTAGAGTGTAATAAAGTGTAATAAAGAGTGGTAGTATTATTTAGTTCCAGAGTCGCAGTTGTTATTGGAACTGGAACTGATAGCCATTATAATATCTTTATATCTCAAAATATTTAAATAAAGATAGAGGACGACTTCATACAAAATGCAAATCCGTCTCGTAGTCTATTAGTTATTGACACGAATGCAAGAGTTTTGGTTTACTGTTGGAGGTCTAATGAAAATTAAAGTGTATTAAAGTGTATTACGCTAAAGTGTTTTTCACGGGTTAATGAAAATCACTTTAAGTACCGTGTTTATTGTATTTTGAGTATAGAGTGGTTTTCATTGACCCGTGAAACACACTTTAGCGTAATACAATTTATTACACTTTAATTTTCACTAGTTCTCCAACATTAAATGAAAACTCTTGCATTCCTGTCAGTCACTGATAGACTAATTCTACGAGACGGACGTGCATTTTCTCTGAAAGTCGTCCTCTGTCTGTCTTATTAAATGCCTAATATTTTGAGTATAAAGATATTATAATGGCTATCAGTTCCAGTTCCAATAATAACTGCGAGTCTGGAACTATTAAGACTACTACTACTCTTTACTACATTTTATTTCTAATTAGTACACTTTGTTTCACGGGTTAATGAAAAACCACTCTATTACATCAACTGAGTGCTACGTAGGCTCTTACGTACACGAATCGACCACTGTACGATTGCGAACCATAAAATGTCTATGAGTTGTTCCTTGCTGTCCGTCCGTTCAAATCTGTTTTGCTCAGTGTGTGTCAGTCTGTTAATTCTTTAACTGCCAAATGGAAGGGGGGAAACGTCCGCTAAGTTCTGTTTCATCAAGATTAGCTAATGGGTTTATTCAATAACTAATAACATTAAGAAAAACGCATTTCCTGAAGTAGCATCCGATGGCTTAGAAGTTCGTCCGCAACGTTGACTTTGGACAAAATTTAGCGTACAAAGTACCGCACAACGGAGCGTAAATGGTGAGTTTTTGTACCGCGTTTATTAGAACAGAAGGTACCAGGAGAAACTGAGCTGAGCGTCATTTAAAGTGGGGTCAGGCTGTTCGCAAAAAAAAAAAAAAAAAGAAGTCTGCGGGTTTTTGAGGATTTCTCTAGTATACATGAGTCATGGATATTATTGAAAAAAAATTTGCGCTTATTTAGGCCTTATGTTCACTCCCCCACAAACATTCCGAGTTTTAACCGAATCTAGTTGACTGGTTTAATATTAGATATGGTTAGTAAATGGGTTATGGTTAATAGCTTTCCTCATCAGTTGATTTATATAGATACATCTATCTATCCTTTCATTTTGTTGTTTCGATTTCTAATTACTGAGTGTCATGACACCGTACCCTTGGGGCCTACGCCCACTAGTTCGCCTACGAGGTATTGAAAAACCTCCTCTTGTAGAAGGGACAGGAGGGAAGGTGTCAACATCCTCTTGTGATAGTTCAGTATATTCTCCACTACTCCTCCCCACTGACCAAAGTTAGTGGGTTTGGGCCTTAGCCCGCAATAATTTATGACGTTATATTTAGTTTCTTTGGTTTCTTTGGCAAGCTTATTTAAGTGGTTTCTTCCCTCGCAGCCTACGTAGTTTTTGAATCGCGGTAACCAAACACAAAATCTAGACCAGGTGTCAATGCGAATCCGAGTAAAATAGACTTATTAGGAAGAATTACACAGCGAGTAATTTGGTAGTCCAAGAATGACAACCTCCTTCAAAGTCAAGACATTTCCGACATTAACTCTCCTCAAATATGTAAACATCTGATTCCACGCGTTCATGGAATTTGCTAGTGATTTGGAAATATCCCACCTATCTAGTGTAACCCATCGCTTACGGATACGCCCTCGCTGTTGGTATATAACCAGCGTTTATGTGGAGCATTCAAAACGATTTTTCTGAAACCGCGAAGAAGACAGACAAATCTATCTACAGAATACGACAGACTTCAATATCACGATAATGTGGCCGGTACAGAACTTGTTACTGGCTCAGCTAGTGCTTATAGCAATGTATAGTACGTATTGTGGATCATCGAGTATCTACATTGGACGACACGCTTCGGGGACACGTCTAGAACAGCAACTCACATATAAAGGTAAATCAAAACATACTTAACGATTATTATACTAAGAACAAAAGGTCTGCAGTGGAAGCGACATGTTTGGACTATACTTGACCCTATAGTCCAAGCTAGAGTGGAAGGCAGCCTGCTGTTTGTCTTTCTATCTTGCTGGCTTTGCATGTCCCGCGTACTAAAATGCAATAAATCACTTCGAAAGTTGCTTAGCCCTCAGGTTCTAAATTCAAGGCTAAATTCTATTATACTTATTTACTAAACATAGCTGATACCAAAAGATATTGAAGTATTACTTGTATATACCCCAACTAGAAAGTAGACCGTTATCCGTGAACTTACTGATTGACTATTGAACATTATTGGTTTCACTTGCTGTGCTTTAACACTCGTCTGATTCGTTTTCAAATGACAGAAATCATTCGGTAATTATTCAAACAAACTTTTACGAAATTGATAACGTACATATATTTAGTGTCTGTAAATCATAAAACTTCTTTATCGGGAAACAAAAGCACGCTTCGATTTCTGAGTCCTGGCCTGCCATTAGACACCTCATTTCGCGCCTATAATAAAGGTAACTGTATCCGGCGCTTGGACGTTTAAATTTCATGGTAACTATTTAGGGTCCTTTTAGACACGCCCTGATGATGATCTTGCTCTAGAATCGATTTTGTCTTACCCTGGTCCCAGAGGCTTCTCCGTACTTTTCTCCGATTGATTTTTTGAGCCGCGAAGCGGCGAGCGAGCTGTGAAGCAGCGAGAGACCTTCGACGAGGTCTCGCTGCTTCGCCGCTCAAAAAATCAGTCGGAGAAAAGTACGGAGAAGCCTCTGGGACCAGGGTAATTTTGTAATCTGTACAGATTATCACAAGGGAAGTCGTTTAAGTGCAAATTTAGGGTTCAAAGTTACCCTGGCGAGGTAAAAATGGCAAAACAGTAGTCTAGTCAGTATCTGATTAATCTGTTGAAATAGCTGATACCAATGTGTACGTTTTAGAGATAAAATAGTAGAGGAATTGAAATGAAGTTTAGAGCGTGCAAATATGATATGCCTTCGAGAACTGTGAACTATGAGATGGCTTTATTTCTCATGAATATTTATATTATGTGAAGTTCTCAATTACCTTTTGAACCGTTTTTTTGTTTGTTTGTTTTTTCACGCTTGCAGGATGCGAGGATTTTGACACGCGTAAATGTCAAAAGATTATCGATTGGTATGGCAAGGATTTCTGTAGTCCTGAGAAGTCTTCCTGGGCCCGATCGCTCTTACAGCTCTGCCCTGCCTCGTGTGGTGTTTGTGGTGCGTAAGTACTGTGGGTTGACCTTAAGGAACTCAGAAGATCTGTTCTGATTGGAGAAACAAAACAGTAAATAATAATAATAATAACAATAATAATAATAATAATAATAACTTTATTTTTCTATTTGTCGGTTACTTATACAATTGTAAATCTCTCTTGAAAACAGGTAATTTACCAACTGGCTGCTTGAATTAAGATATGATGATATATTTGTTATAAGATAAAGATGAGTAAGCTAAATCTAACTCTAAAATTTCATTAAATCTGGATTGTTCCAGTTCTTATTCCTACAGCAGAAGATATAGTAAGTGGATCTTATGGCGATGTTAATCATCATCATCATCATCATCATCACAACAACAACAACTTTATTTAAGTGTCAGTAAATAATAGCAGTCGCCCACTGAAATAAGGACATTCTAACTAAACTATAAAAACCTAGCTAAAATAACACATAAAACGCATATTTTACAACAATCACTCCCCGTGACAGGCTTTTCCGTGATTATAATAATAATAATTTAAAAACCGACACTCAGACAGACGTGCTCCTGGGAAAACCCAAGACGCCATTTGCGTTCTAAGATTCGATGATTCACTGAATTCTGCAATTCACACTACTTATCGCACCTATAAGAATAAGAATAAGAATAAAGTAAGAACAATGAGATTAAGGTAATAATACTCTTAAATTCTTTTTCTTCTTTTGTGCTTGGAGTTTCTTTGCCTTCCATTTAATCTTGCGAAAATCTCTGAATGGTTGAATCAACGATGATGGTGGGATAGCCCAGCTTAGAAAACCTACGACGGAGCTTTACTCATTCAGTAGAAAAAGCTTCAGTAGATGAAGATAGGCGGTATGCACGATCAACCATCGTATTTACAAGACATTTCTTATAACGGTTGTCTATGTGACTCTAGAAATGGAGGAGTAGTCCAGTGTCCGTAGGTTTCCTGTAAACTTGGGTTTCAAGCGTATTGCCAATTCTAGTGATGAGCATGCCAATTAATCATCTTTTCAAAATCCTGAAAAAATGTAACAACAAAAGGGACTGCTTGGTCTATGAAATGCTATTTATAAAGGACATCAAACCTAGTCTAAACACGCAATCTGATTCGATTCGCGCTAAACTATTTACTTAATTGACAATGACATTCTTTCCTATGGGTTCACCCATAGGAATAGCCTATTATTATTCTATTTATATTCGTACCCATTTCTTAATTTTTTGACTTGATAATGACGTTAAGAAACGTCGAAACGTCGTCTTTTACTTTTTAAGTAATTTTTATCACTCTTATGGATTTTAAGAGTATTATGTATAGCGTTGAATTTTTGCTGCAAAGTTTTTACCAAATCTTTACTTATGATAATAATAATAATAATAATAATAATAATAATAATATTTTTATTTTTATTATTATTTTTATTTATAATAATAATAATAATAATAATAATAATAACAACTTTATTTAAGTGTCAGTAAATAATAGCAGTCGCCCACTGAAATAAGGACATTCTAACTAAAATAAAAACCTAGCTAAAATAACACATAAAACGCATATTTTACAACCATCATTCCCCGTGAGAGGCTTTTCCGTGAGGTTCACGCCATACACACCACCACTACATTCAATGTTTACAGCACACAACACTTATAGATTAGACTATGACAAGTAACTTTGTTGTTGGTTGGTGTCTAAATAACTGTTCCGAGATGTAAATGCTTCTAAAGAAGTAAAATTTCGCACTTTTAGTTTGCGACTTTGACCACAATTGGGGCCCCAAATAACTAAGCCAATGTTTAACATAATTCTTCTTCTTCTTCTTCTTCTTCTTCTTCTTCTTCTTCTTCAACAACAACAACAACAACAACAACAACAAACTTTCATATTATTTTCTCCTCTTACTATTTTCTAGCATTTAGGTGTCAAGCTTTCACTAATTTTGAATTCCCTTATCTCTTTTTTTTTCCCCTAGAATTTTCTTTTTTCTTTCTTTCTTTCTTTTTCTTATAAACAATCGTATTTTTCTCTCTTTTCTTAATTTCATTCTTTCTTTCCAATGTATTAATGTATTAAACCATGGGTGCGTAAGCGATGCTAGAAGTTATATTCAAGAGATGACGTGCCTGGCGAATACGATGCTGAAACAATAAACCGAATAAGCAGCAATTTTTTTCAAGTATACTTATTCATCTTTCCTTTCCACTTGTACAGAATGTAAAGATAATCTTGGAAGATTCTGCAAGACTTTATCTCGCTTCTGCAACAGCCAAGGCGAGACGGGGAACTTCCTGCAACAACAGTGTCCAAAAACATGTAATACCTGTAACCAAGGACTTAGAAGGAAAAACCGGCCTGAAATGATAAGCCTATAAACTGAGAAACATTATTACAGGACAAAAATACAACCACTAAAGTACAAACTATTCAAAAGGTTGCAACAAAAAGCAATCATTTTGGTCGATATTTCACTGCTTGATAGTCAGCCGTGAATACCACTAGCATACAAGGAATCGTGCCTTAGAAATAAGTCGTACGTATATAAATTAATATTGTTATTAAACCAGTGCAAATGTATATCAATAAATCAATAAATATCAATATATATCAATACCTCCACGCATGAAACTCAGGTCAATGAGAGTTTGAACTTGTGAGTTACCTTTGTTTTGTCTGAGTAAGGGCCAGATGTTAGCAGATTCGCTGTCTATTTTTTCACTATACTGGCTTTTCTTTGTTCTTAGTTCTGGCATTTCGAATACGGACGGTCATTTTCTCTCGCTGGGCAATTAAAAACAACGAGCGTCATATTTTTTTAAAAGATGAAAATCTAGGTTTTGTAAATATTTTCACCTATGAGCTAGTTCAAATGACGTCATAATCTTGTTAACAGTCTCCCTCGTCCAGCCAACTTACAAATAGCCTTTGTAGCATGATTGAAGAAATAAAAAACGTGCGTGTTTGCTGGCAGCTATAAAATGCACACGGCAAAGCGAGCAAGGTTTTTTATTTCTTTTATAAAATCTAAAGGTGCAAACGCGCGTGCTGTGCACTCTCATAAAGCACGCGCCCCGGCCAATCAGAAGCGAGATTCATAGTAGTTACTTTATAATTTGCTTTATTTCATAACACGGTTCAAGATCGTGGGGGGTCGGCAGGAAGAAAGGGGAGGGGAGGGGATCAAGGTAGACTCACTCACCAGACTGATGAAAAATGTGTGTTTAGATGACACTCGTAAATGTCTTTTAAACTGGGCTTTGTATGGTTGCCCATCATTGACTATTATGGAGATATTTAAAAAAAAAAAAAAAACAGGTCACGTGACCAAATGTCGAATTTACAAATTTGAATATTTCTCTTCACTGTTTGGATGTGGTCATCCATACAAAGCCTAGGTTTGTGTGCCTAAATAGCCTTAACATTTTAACATCAAAAAATAACTTCAAATAATTCATTTTCACCAGCCCATTTTTAAATTTCTGTTTTTCAGTCCTGTGGGTCACGTGACCACTAAATTCTGACCATACATGGATTAAAATGTTAAGGAACCTAATTGTCACTATGGGTCCAAAACATATTTTAGGACATTAAATATTAGTAGAGATATTGCTATTTTAATTTTTTGAATTAGTCTCATATGACCCAGGCCTTAACGTGCTTGAGGAAAGGGTATATATGAAGTGACTTTCAATAATTATTATTCTGTTGTAAGCATTTCTAAGAGGTTTGACTTAACCATGGAGTTTACAAGCTATGTCACACGCCATGCAAGACATCATATTAATTTTATCGAACCCTGAAACAACCTCTGGGCTGATCTAAGTAAGAGCACGGCTAACTCACAGATTGAATGGGAATTAAGCCTGTTGGGTTTTGCGGAAGGATGTAAACCAGAGAACCCGAAGAAAAACCCTCGAATCAAGGAAGAGATCCAACAAGAACTCAGTCGCATGAAATGAATCCAACCCGAGACCCCAGAGGTGAGAGGCGAAAGCGCTACTGCTATGCTAGTACTTTTTGTCCCTAGACTAGTCAAGTGAAAAGAAAGAGAATGGATCGATCGATGGATGGATGAAGGGAGGGAAGGAGGGAGGGAGGGAAGGAGGGGGGGTGAGGGAGGGAAGGAGGGAGGGAGGAAGGGAGATAAGATAGATAAGATATCTTTATTTAAACACGGTAACTCTATCAACAATGAGTTAAAAACCTAACCAATCGTTGGTCTCCCTAGAGGCCGTAAATATATAGCATAAAACAAATATCTAAAACTAGTACTAATTTTACAACTTCAAAAGATCTTAACAATCATATAACTGTTAAATTTACAATTAAGTCATTAAAAGGTTTTACAAGAAAAGAGGTAAATGAGGCATAATTAATTAATTGATCAATCAATCAATCAATTAATTAATCAGTTAGTTAATTGGAATTGTTATATGTTGTCGATGTTAATTTGATGACATTTCATTTTCTATTTAAAGCGGGCAAGACAGATGGCAAGAGACGTGTCTTCCTTTAGTAATACTGGAAGGGAATTCCACAATTTCGCTCCAGTAAACGCAAAGCTATTTTTGAAATGATCACCTCTTTAGGTACTAGCAGATTGTTAGTTGTATTGCGCAAACGATAAGAGCTAGAGCCAATATGTTTCGAAAACATATCAATTAAGTATTGAGGTGCTCGCCCGTATACACTTATCTTGAACATCATCATTTGCTCCAATCCATTTTCATGTAGTGTTTTCCAGTTAACTTCATGAAAGACCTTACTTGTTCTTAACGCCCTAGGATCCCCTACAGTTGCCACATACATTACACTGTCCGGCTGCGTTTCCAGCGTGGTTGGTCCTTGTGGTGTAGTGGTTAACACATCGGACTAGTAAACCGAAGATGTGGGGTTCGATTTCCGCTAAGGGCTTAATGTTATTTTTCTCTTTATCCTTTCTATAATACACACCGAACGCATTCACTTTACTTTCATTTCTAATATATATTTGCGTACCCCAAATTTACGGTGTTCAGCTTACCCACAGAGAAAAATAACGTCCTGGGATCCCCTACAGTTGCCACATACATTACATTGTCCGGCTGCGTTTGTCAATACCATCCCAAGTCAAGCTATAGTAGTTAAAGTACGGATTGACAGTTGCCTGGTAAACGTTTATTAGGCACTGTCGATTTAAAAATGGCTTGATTTTCTTTAACGTACTGAGGTTGGTTACAATTTTCTTAATGATATAACTAATGTGAGGACCCCAATCAGGTTATCGTCCACAACTAAGCCAATAGGCATTTTGTTTCATGAGTACGTTTTAAAGACGTTCCATTGACTGACAAAGAGAAGTTATCAATGATTAGATAATCTTTGTCTCGGGCCGATCAACATAAACTCTGACTTGAGGACGTTTAAAGTGAGTTTATTAGCGCGTAACCATGAAGCGACCTGAATTAAGGGAGGGAGGGAGGGAGGGAGGGAGGGAGGGAGGGAGGGAGGGATGGATGGAATTCCTTACTTGACCATAATCCTAACTTAGGTTTGTATCTTCTATTGTGGGTCTCTTCTCCGTCAACAAAACCATGCACAAGACAACGATCAACACAGTGATATTTGAACGATATATAAGAAAGTGTTCAACATTGTAAGCAAAAACAATATAAGCTTACATAAAAAACTTATCCTCGTAGTCACAAGCCCAAGGCTTCTTGACTGTGCAAATGCATTAAATGTTATCTTGAAAGATTCCAATATGGCTTCCATGCTGTTCGGGATATTTTCTCTGTGTTTCTCAAACCGACGCTCGACATCTTTTAGTGTGGGTCTACCGCGAACGTCGTGTGCGTTTGTATGTACTTTGAGCGCCCCAGAAGGATAGCAATTGTCCATGACTTCAAAACTGATTCGTTCTCGCACCACGAGGAGCAGGAAGCAAGAAAGAAAGAGCGAACGAACACGAACCTCAAAGAAAGTCATGTGACTTTGCGTAAGCCGCCTCGTTTTCATGTTTGCAGGGAACACCGCAGACCACCGAGCAGCGCAGGCTTACACACTTTCGATATTGACTATAGATAGACTGATACATAGATAGAATACCGAAACTTAGACTCGGCCTACCTTGCAGGTAGCCCGAGTAACTAGAAATGTCTCATAACACAATGCAATTTGGTTCTGTGAAGCAGCCTAAGGCTTAGAAATTTTAATTGCTAGTAAAAATACTTGGCCAAATGCAATGAAACTTGACAGAAAGATAGATTAGAGTCCAAAGAATCATTTCCCGTGTTTACCTACTTCAAAAGCAAAATTTGAATCCAGAAATTTGAAGTCAAATTTATCGAAGTGTAATTCTCCATACAAGTTTTCCTCAAAAATCCTTATCTTCACGAGAGTTTTGCTAGCAAAGAAATTCAGTCATTCAAAATTTAACCCAGAAAATTTTGTATCGTACTTATTGTTTTGAAGCCGTTTTCTTTGCATTTTCGAATATTTTCGAAGTACAAATTTTGAATCTGCCGCCTTTTGAGACCCCGCAAGGTCCCGGATGTGAAGCGTCATCGTTATTTAAATAGTTTTCCGATACTACAGTAACAACAAGTCAGGACCCGCGGAGGGGGAGGGGTTGGAAAGGGGCTTAAGCCCCCCCCCACTTTTTTGAAAGAAAAAAAAACTATTTTAACTGCGTAAAGTTATCTTAACTTTTGATACTGCCAGCCCCCCCACTTTTTGATACGCTCCGCGGGCCCTGCAAGTAATAGAGTGAATTTCAAGTTTTGGATGATGAAGTATTCTATGCGGTATTCTATCAATATCATTTCTCACAGAGTGGTTTTCCTTCGTCCGTGAAAGAAAAATGACTATATATAAGTTTGTACTAGTTGATAAAGAACAAAAGAAAACAATAGGTTTAGAGTCTACTACTAACTATTAGTTTGCCTATTCTTTCATGGTCGAAGGAAAATCACTCTAATAATCCGGTTATTAATTCATACAAAGGTTTATTAATATCAGTCCCGGCGACTATATATAGATATATCAAATGATTGAGTCAGTTATTTCTGTGGACTCGCTTCACTCACTCCTATATTTAATTCTTAAGTTTTCATGACTCAACTGGAAAAGAACTTTCTGGGACTTGTGAGTAGAACAGTCCCGTAGAAATGTAACTTTTTTTTTTTTTTTTTAAATTGAGCTATTTTTAGCTACAATCAGGATGCCGACCTTTCTCTCAGCTGTTGCCAATTTTAGAGCACGCGTCCCACATACAACTTGACTATTGTCCGAACAAAAGCATGCCAGTTCTTTAGTCTTGAAGTTCGATCGTATTGCAACTGCATTTCATCTCATTTGCTAGAACATACCTTACCTACCCGGATTGAACAATAGGCATATAAAAGATGCGTGCAATAGACCTAATCCATTGGGTGTAATGTTTTCCCATTTCCGACCACGTGTCATCCTCTTGGGAATAAGATTCTTTGTTTGAGGCTCATCCATATTAACGTGTCTTCTCAAGCGCTACCAAGAAACAAAGAAACAATACCCAAGGGAATGACACGTGGTCTGAAATGGGAAAACAAATACGCCCAATGGATTAGGTCCATTAATCTGAGTGGTTACGACCCATCCTAGTGAATAACCAGTCGAAAATACTTACACCCACAAAACTGAAATTGAAACTATACATTCTGCGTCGTCTTGTATCCGTAACGAAAAAAAGATTTTTGAAATACCTAAAATAAGCCTGAAAAATCATACAAAATACTTTTTAGTTATAATTCAAAATCGAGCAATTTTATTCGGAGAAAGACTCCATTGAAGTTCTACAGTTTTTTCTTCGTGTTTTCGATCTATAAATTGGTTATGCGGACTTAGATGCTGTTTTTGTATATAGAAGAATACCAAATGAATTGATGTATCTATCTTTATTTGAATAATAAGTGTTTGTATTTGTATGATAAATGCACCACAAATATTCATATGGCGAGGATGGTCAGCCATTAGACGTAGAAGGAGTCCCTGTTGTACAGCGCGTTGGCTGGTCGGATTTACTCACAGCAACAGTTGAAAAGAAAACAATCAATAAAACTTAATTCTCTTTATTTATATTTCAAGATATTACAATATATAGTCAATTCTTGGTATTCGAAAGAAAAAAAATAGGAAGTAGGATCTCTACTTTTTTCCTACTATATCTGTATTAAACGAGTTTATGTAAATGCTTTTAGATTTGTAAAAAAAAAAAAATCATCATGGATAATTATTCTAACTAATTATTCTCTAACTTAATTTTTTTCAACATTCGATTGGATCTTATTTTACTGGCTTAATATATAATAACTTAACGGACTCTATCTCTCTGCAGCTTTGCGAATTTTCAAATGGACTAAGTACGGTTACGAACTCACATTTTGAGAAGCCATTTGTATATCAGCTGGGATGATTTTGGAAATCCAATCATCAAACTGGAACTAAATTAAAACGCTGTTCTACCACGTCTAACTTGTGATCGGACTTTATCTTTACTAAAATTAAACTTCGTTTTCCACTCTTGCTTTAACTCATAAAACACAACAATCGCGAAATTTAGCGCCAAATAGGGATTGGCCTACGGAAATACTTCACCAGAACGCAACAAACACCATTGATGGGGAATTCTGCTGGCGTGACCGTATAAATTATTCAGATAACTATCAGCTTTATAATCTTATTCATCGGAAATAACATATATTCTCGACTGCCTATAACTATTAAGTTAAAATTCAATCCATTTGGTTAAGTATTTTAAGGCTGTGTCTTCTTTGTTTTGATGTAACATTAAGTCATCATTGTCGTCTTACCACAGAGCGATTCTCTGCATGCGATGTCTAAAATTGTACCAAATTTGCAACCTCACGGTATTATAAATTACAAATACTTCCTTTCACGCTTAAAATAGCTTAAATTGTTGTCGTTTTGTGGGGCCAAGCTTTTTATAGCACAAAAGTATAGTGTGTGTTTATTACAACTTATTTCAAGGATTTTGAGTATATTAAAATTATGTCTAGTTTTTTATATTAAAATTGTTACTTGTTTAGGCGTGAAAAACATATGTTTAACAGAATAAAACTCGTCTATACTTTCGTGCCATTCATTATTTCCTTGACTTATTTTATTCCTTGATTTGAAACCAATTTTTGAACCTTCTTTGATAAACACCTACACAATTCATTTCAGTCGATAGTAGTCGGAATTCCGAACATCGGCTCCGAGTAACGAATCGTCACACCCGACAGCCAGCATTTCCGCTCGGGTGGTCGGCGACCACGTTACGGAAAACGCCCAAAAATTAACCATTATAAAAGAAGTGTGCATCCCTGTACACGGACAGTTACTTAAAGACTGTGATACGAAGAGGAAAAACTTACAGAATTACACCGAACAAGATTACAAGATGAAGATCTTCCTGTATTCAACTTTTGTTCTTGTGCTGTTCTTTGCTGCGAATGTTACTCCTGCTCAGAGCAAAGGTAAATCGTCAACTTTGATTTAAAATTTTTTTGAAACTGAGTTATAGGGTCCTATCTTGGACTTTTTATGTGAAAAATATAAGATAAATCGACATTTTCGACGTTTTTGGAGTTGTGACCTTGTTTTTGCGTCAGCCTGGCAGATATTTGGCGATTTTTCTAGTTTTTTTTTGCTGCAATTATCTTTCCATGTATATCATAAGAGCTGCCTGACTGTAGTCTCGTGTTTTTGTTTGTTTGTTTGTTTCTTTCTTTCTTTCTTCGATCATTTCATTTTCCGGATAGTCGATCAAGAATCGACTATTCAAAATGGCACGAAACACTACTTGTCAAATACTTTATATTTTAACACACTTGTTTTCTTTGTAAATAACATCTTATCCAAAAATTCCGCCTTTCAACAGTCTTTGTCGGGGCCGTGTTTTCATATCTTGCGGAAAGTACGATAACACGACAATTCCGGTACTACAATAGCTTTTTATTCGTAACTTGTAACCACAGTGATTGGAAGTTTGCTTCGCATCGAGTTTTTCAAAACTAGGATTTATCAAGTTGACGTCGTTAAGAGTGAAAACATCGGTTTTAAATGATAATTTTTTGACAACGTGTAAATGAGTGGGTGCAGAGTGAGTAGTGTAGATTCAAGTGATGCCGTGACGTCATACTAATATTAAGTTAAGTGTTGTTTGTTTTTCAGAGCAGGCACGCCAGCCAGTAGTACAATTGAAGCAGTAGTTTGCTTCTCTCCTTGAAGATCATTCTCGGTAGAGCGCGTGAATCGTGAAAGCTGTTGATATTTTTTCCTGATGTGTCGAGGAAGCGTTTCTTTAGTTCGAGTACCACTTGTGTGAGTCAGCTGTAATTGGTGACCTTCAGTAATACATGGTTCGGTTAGCTGCTATTCCATGCGATTTCGGCAATTTCCTGGTTCCTTCTCCCGTTTGAAGGAAGAGGCCTGTCTTGTAGGATTTGGAGATTACACTTTTGAAAAGGAAAAGCCCAGCTCAACCAGATTTGTATTCATTGGTGATATGACAGTGAATGCCATGGCTGTCATAAATCGTACCAAGTAAAATTCCGTTTACTTAAATTATGATCGAGACCGCCCATTTGCTGTCACGCTATTCTCATAAGCTATTTATGCTTATATTTGGCTAACGATTTGATCCACTTTCTTTGAATGTTTCAGAATGTAAAGACGGTGCAGGAACAGAGCGATGCAACCGCTACAAGAAACTTTACACCACTATTGGCATGCGTCTGTGCGACACCTCAATGAAACACAGATGTGAATTGACCTGCAAATTATGCAGTAAGTAAGGCTTACAACGTACTTTATTGACCATTTTCCATAAATCGGTTCACTGGTCAAACACAAAGCATTCCATCGAAGGTGCAAGTATGAAAAATCTACGGAGATATTACTTGTGGGAGTGGGAACGGACGTGCGGTCTGACTGTGACCTTTAGCGTGACACGTGCGACCCGTGCCATGAGAAAATAAAGTAAATGTACGTTTGTTGACTTCACCTTCGACTTGAAACCATTGTTTCGTGTCCATTAATTCATGAGGAAGGTATGTTATAGTGCTTTAAAAGAAACAAGAATAGACCAGTTTCACTTTAGACCACGTGTGATTCCCTTGAGTATTATTCCTTAATACATTAAGTCCAAGTGGGCTCGATTTATTGTTTGATATAAATGAGATGAATCTCAGGAGTCCTACAATGAAAACTAACAGAATGAGGGAAGAGAGAGTAGGAAAAACTGGCCCATCTCTTCAATCATCCATGTTTTCATCCTGTTTCTCTCTCTCTCTATATATATATATACATATATATAACTTTTTGTTTTATTTAACAGGACCCAGAGCTTCGTGTGAGATTAGTAAATATGGCTGCTGTTGGGACAGACGAACACCTGCTAGAGGACCTGGTAACGAGGGATGCCCTTGTAAGTTAATTCTTTATATCTATTAATGATTAATAACTGAAAATGAAATATTTGAGGCTCTGATTTCGGATGTAGTTTCCCTCATCGCGAAGGAATTTAATAATTTGCGATTGGGCTGGGAAAAATTGATTGTTATTAAGGATTGATCATCTCAATCAATTTTATAGCAAGGAAATTCATTAGCAATTATTGCATATTTTTGTTTGAAGAAATTGACCCGGTAACGCATATATGCTGATACCCAAATCAAGCAATTATAATCCTGTACGATTAATAATGCAATGCGATGTCTTGAATCTCTAAACAGATTGTAGAGATAAAAATCCTTCCTTGTGCAAAAATGTTATTTCAAGATTACTAGCAACTGGACGAGTCTCAAGAAAACAGGCTTGTTCTTATGGCTGGTCAACCAGGAACTGCCCCAAGACGTGTGGAATGTGTGGTAAGTTGATTGATCGCCATTCCCATGGTAATGTTGTATCCATGGTAATCGTAGTGCGCACTGCCGGTATTATCGCTGTAGTATCCAATGTTTTATCCTGGTAAGGGGCTGGGTTTGACAGTCTTTAATTTATCTTCTCTCTTATTGTCGTGTTGACAGCATTACCAGCTATGGCTTACAGTAGATGTGCAGATAGTTTATTTGGATGTTGCTGGAACTACAAACCAGCTTATGGAATCAACGGTGAAGGATGTGATGGTGAGTGTACTGGTCATCTTGTCTTAGCCAGATCATTAGTGTCATAATGATAAAAAAGAGCAAAGTTTTAAGTCGTATTTTATCCGTACTTTAATTGCAAGTAAGGACTGTCGCACCGTGATCGTCCTGTAAGTCAATCCAGCTGAGCGAACGACTAGCTGCGCAAAGCATTGTTGGACAAAACCTCCGGCCCTCACTCTTTGTTTTAAAAATCATTTCTCGCGTGTTTTTTAGATAATTCACAGATAAAATTTCACTATGTTTAAAGGTTTTGGACTTTTCTACGAGTCAAAATACATCGGATTCAATTTTCGATTGTTTTCAGGTAGAAAAAAGTGCTTTAACATAGGGCCGGCCATGTAAAATCACAACGGACTGTGATTGGTTAGGAAATTTATTTCTTTATTAAATGAAAGTTTTGCGGTTTACACGCGTGGAAGTTAGAAAACATGACGTTTCGACTATGCTGGTGATAGCCTTCTTC
>WUAP02001241.1:1623-20477 GCA_015163945.2 Stichodactyla helianthus | reverse complement strand
GCAAAATATTATCGAGAAATTAAAAGACCAAGCCATTTCCAATCGGCAAATTGTATGTTTTAGGGCATGTCCGCTTTTTAAGATTGCAGGCTCAAATGTCCGAAATTTCTGGCGATGACAGCAAAATGGGTTTGTATCGATAGAAGGACATAAAAATTCCAGGGCATGCTGCAATGACTAGTTGTTTAAATATTGCTGTACCAAAATCGTGAAATCTATGACCAAGTTCAAGTAACATAAAAAAAAAACAGATTTAAAAAGAATTAATTATATTTCAACTACATATGTTACAATTAATAATGAAGTTGAATAATCATACTTTTTTCCTACATGCATTCATGCACTATGTTCTTTGTGTCATGAGGTGAATATACACTTATTTCAAAAACGTTGTCACGGCATCGATTGATAATTGACAATATGAGACCGCAAGGGATGTTGGTAAATTAAACTCGAATTAACTTCTTCATGCGAGAACACCACCAAATACACGTATTCGCCTGCAGAACTGAAGACATCATGGACATCTATAGCTGGGCATCAAGAGATACCAGAAACAAATTAATTAAAATTAAAATACGTCCCTTGCGGTCTCCTATTGTCAATTGTCAATCAATTCTGCGACAACGTTTTTTTGAAATAGGTTTAGGTGTATATACTAATTGTAGCTGCTTGAGAATACAGAAGACTATTCAACATGCAGTTTCACATGATGTAGGTTTAAAAATCGTATCACATGCATGCGAAATAATTGAAAAGATATTTCACATGAAGTTTCACATGATATGAGTTGTGAGGATAGTTAAATGTTTTCGCATGCATTTGAAATTATTGGAAGATATTTAACATGTAGTTTCACATTATATAAATTGTGGGCAGTTGTCACATGCATGTGAAATTTTTTAAGACATGTTTTCACGCCTTTTCCACATTTTTCACAATAATTTCACATGGAAAACCCCAGTAATGTGAGCAACCCAAATGACAACGCTTTACCTGCAAACTACAGAATCTCACGTTAATTTATCACAAAATAAATATTCAGTCTTTACCTGATTTACACATTTCTGGATCCTCATCAGAATTGTCTCCACAATCATCTTCCCAGTCACATTTGAACCTCGACACTATACATTTCTTGTTTGTACAAGTGAATTCATTGGTTCCACATGTGATGTTACCTGTTAAGGGAGTTAATTGCCCGCTAGTAAAAAATCAATGGTATTGAGGGGGATCTTACCTATTTACCAGGCTCCGCTCAGTAATGTTGCTAAGGAAAACGGAAAATTCTGTTCATTCTAACCTATGGTGGCTGGCTAATATTAAATCGAGTTTTTGAGCCACAAGCATACGCGCATGTAATAACCGCTGAGTTACCATGGTAACCTTTGAAATTTTACTGAAAAAGATTGAAGATCCATACGTGTTTTGAACTTCCAGAGGGCAAAACCCTCAAATTTTGCACGAGACTCTATACTTGGTCTGGTCGACGACTTCATGGGACTTTTTCCGGGCAATGGTTGAACGAAGTATATCCTACGATCAGAGGCTATTTTTCGGCTTCCCCTCCGTATAACGGAGGGTAGAAATACTAGCATGGTAAGGATATCCTGAACTACTTTTTGAGATAATCAAGCTTGAATGGATGGGTGTTTATAAGTTTTGGAAGCAAAAAACTCTCGTTCGCGGAAGTGAGCAGGAAAAAATTAATGCTCAAAAGTTAATAGATGTACGACGACTGTAACTGTACAAATGACAACTGTTTGATAATTCTACAACTTGACATAAATAACTTAAAGATAAGGAGATGAAGATACCTTGATTTGCCATACTTCGCTTACCCTGCTAGCAGAGGCTTTTCTACACTCCGTTTTGATGGAGGGAGAAAAAAATGGCCTCTGTTCGCATGGCACCCTATTTTCTTTTCATATTTGAAACATTACATCAAATTTCCATTAACAACATTGCTATTTTTAAAAAAATTAAATATTTTTTAATAGTAGCCAGTCACCTTAACAGTTTCACGTAAACATGCAGATCATTTTCCAAATTGTTAAGTTCTGCAACATGGGTTATACCTATGGTAGTGTGCAGAACTACGAAATACGAAAAACAAAAATAATAATTAAAAAAAATCTTTAGAGTACAATTTCATAATGAAATTCTTGGAAAAATAACTTTAAATATCCCTTTTAAAGTTAAGCATGGGTTTCAATCTACGTTATTCAATTGGGAAAACAACATTAAAAATTTTTAACATTGCTTGGTAGCCTGGCCTTTTCACCGTTTTAAAAACAATGCTAAAGTTCTTTGTTCCAATTTATGTCAGCTATAATTTCACTTATTTTTGGGTTCAAACCAACCAAATACACTCTTGTTTTCGACGCTTTTATGAAACATGACGTCATAAATTACAGGAGTGATGGCGTCATCACGCATCAGAAAACGATCCATTTCACAAATTGGTTTTATGTACGAAGTTAAAAATTGAGAAACTATCTTGGAGACTTAAATCCTTTCCTTAGCAACCATATGGTTGGTAAATAGGTAAGAGCCCCCTTATATTAATAAGTTGGATCTAGATTATTATTAATATGTAACATATAAAATATGAGCTGATACCTTTATGGGCATTTAAAATGGCGGGCCATGTAAATACTTTATATCACATGAAACGTCTAGGACTATATTTTTATGTTGTGATGAATTTTAAAATTAATTAAGTGATAATTAAGGCCCGAGAAATCCAAGTTAAAGTGGTAAGCAAGTGAGGACGATTCTTTATCCGATTTACAGACTCCGATATCGTTATGATTTTCTATTGTGTTTTGCTCATTAAGTATTTATCATTAAATATCACATATATAACACAATTTAACTTTACTGACCACAATTCTGTTCATCTGATGCTGAGCCATCTTCGCAATCATCTTCTCGGTCACATAACCAAGACTTTAGAATACATTTCCCATCCCTGCACTTATGCTGATCATGTGAACATTGTTTTGGAGCTAAAATGATGGTAAAATATTGTTTTTGTTTGATACATATACTGTATTTTTTTATTGACAATGGGGGCAGATCTAGTGGTTTTTAGGAGACTAGGGGAAAAAAGAATGTAGAAAGCAAGGTAAAAATATGTTATTTTTATTATTTTACATTTACCAAAAATTTGGACATTGTTTGATAGCTGTACAAATGTACTAACTTTTGGACAAATTATCGACTTCATATATTTTTTTGCAGGCTCTATAAATATAACCAAAATCTTGTTATTTAACCTTCATTTAAAATGTCCTTGCGGTTTTTAAGGAGGAAAAATTAACAAATCATGTTTATTTTGATAACTTGTACATTTGCACGGCAATCAGACAACAGAGTTTTTGGTGACTGTGACACAACGTATACCACGTAACTGCTAGCATGAGCAAATCAGATGTGTTGTATTCAATCATTACATTCAATGAACGAAGTGGTGGAGACTTGATCATCAAACATACTCTTTTAAAGCTCAATGATAAAAAACTTACGACATCCTTCTTCATCTGATTTGTCTTCGCAGTCATGCATGCCATCGCATCGCCACCCGCCCACTATACATGTCTGATCACGAACACACATGAATTGACCAGGGGTGCAGTGGAGGGACAAAGATGATGATGATGATTCTGTAGGAGAAAAATATTGAAGTCAAGTATGTCTGAAACTCTGCCCCCAAAATCCAGTAGACCGATTTAGCTTCGGCGTAATGTTTTCCCATTTCAGACCTCGTGTCAATCCCTTAAGAATATTATTCTTTGTTTGAGGCTTACCAATATTAATTTCTCTTGTCAAATGTTACCATGAAATAAAGAAACAATACCGAAGGGAATGACACGTGGTCTGAAATGGGAAAACATTACGCTCAAACTAAATCGGTCTATTTATTCACGAACCTTAAATTTCTACACCTATTTCAAAAGAGGTTGAAATCTTGATTCTGAGACTAAGAGGAATTGAGATATGAGCTCTGAATTTATTTTTAAATCAAGTTTTTTTCCCTTTAAATTTAGTAGTTTGCAATAATAGCTAAATAGAAAATCAACTTTGACCGATGACGTATGCTGATGAATTGTCTGGCTCAGATTTTAGATTAAGTCAACAGTTGCAACCTGGTTTGAAATAGACGTTCTGAATGTAACCTGTGGACCAGCTTACACCTTGGGCTAGTGGCGTTGTCCTAGTAACCAAGACGTATTCTGGCACTGCGCTTTGGATGATGACTCAAGTCTTCTGACAACATTTGGTACTCCATATGGGAGATTCAGATGGAAGAGACTCCCATTCGGTCCTTCAGTCTCATCAGAGAGATCTTTCAAAAGCACGTGAATCAAGTTTTAGAAGGTCTAGATGGCGTTCTTAATGTAACCGATGACGTCCTCATCTATGGTGTAGATAGGTGAAACAGAAGAAGAAGGGAGCTAGAACCATGACAGTATTCCGTGGAACATGCTTCAAAGGTCCGGCCCGTGAGCGTGGGATAGCACTAAACCGTAACAAGTTGAAACTACGACTGAAAGAGGTACACGTCATGGGATACTTATTCACTAAGTGAAGGCTTGAAGATAAAACCGGATAAAGTGAAGGCAGTTAAAAGACATGCCAAAGCCTGGCAGTGTGGAAGTCGTCCAGCGTCTCAACGGTTTTGTGAACTACTTGTCTAAGTTCCTGCCACAGTTAGCAGAGGTGATGGAACCTATTCGAAAGCTAACAAGAAAGGACACAGAATGGCAATGGGGAGAGGAATAAGACAAGGCATTCAAGCAAGTCCAAGATCTCTCTCTTTTACTCCGTCGAAGGGGGAACTCGAAACGTCAGTAATATTTAAGTATATTTCTCTTTTTTCACCGTGTTACAGATTTCCTTTTATTGGTTATTGTATTCATTACACACCGCGCGCAGCCCATACTAGTTTACTAGCTAGTTTCCGTTTATAAGTCAAAGATCTAGTGACACAAGCACCTGTTTTAAGCTACTATGATCCCAAAACAGAACTCTACATTCAGTGATGCAAGCAAGAATGGTCTCGGTGCAGCTTCATTACAGAACAAAAAACGATCGCATATGCAACCGAGCTCTAACAGATACGGAAACACGCTATGCTCAGATTGAGAAAGAAATGCGCGCAATTGTTTTCGCCTTAGAGAAATTATATACCTTTCACCTTGCGACCAATATATACCTTTGGCCGCAAGGTGAAAGTCTTAAGCGATCACAAACCGTTAGAGTGAATTCTGAAGAAATCGCTGGCAAGAGCCCCAGAGGACTATACAAGGAATGATGTTGAGACTCCAGCGTTACGTGGAAGTAAATTACGAGTGTGGCAAAAACATACATATTGTTGATCTTCTGTCCAGAGCGTATTTACACAATAGTATCGACAAGCAAGGAGACTTTGACAGAGTGTGTATGACCAGTTTTTTACCCTTATCGGATGAGCGTTTAGCAGGATACGTGCGGAAACGCAGAAAGTCGAGCCTCTCCCAATGTTGATACGGAAGAGAAACACACCCTGCCAGAACAAGTCTGTGCGTATTTCGACATCCGTGATGAGCTGATCGTACAAGATGATCTGGTTTTTAGAGGAGAAAGAGTGGGGACCCCCTCGAATCTGCGAGGGAAGTTGAAACATATTAAGTGTACTGGCGAAACATGTCTCCTGAGATAAAACAGTACATTCAGACCCGTCATACGTGCAGAAAATTTGAAGTCAACCAGCCAAGGGAGACACTGCAACATTTATATCATTATATCACTTATATCAGTTCCTGCTCAACCATGTATATGTATTCATGGTCAAATTATATTATATTTAGATCAATTAATATCAAATACCATATGCAAACTGTCCATCAGTAATATATAAAAAATAATAAAACTGCTCAAAATCATTAATGCTCTCTCGAACAAAGTATAATACCTTTATCTATTTAGGGAGGCTATTCAGTATTTGAATATAGCTTACTCTAAACGTGTTATGTGCATACACCTTAATTTCTCCATTGACAGGAAGTAAACTAGTAAAAACTGAAACTTTCACATTCAAATTCATTCTTTCAATTGTGCGTTCCTCCTCCTGTGACAGTAATCATAATAACTAAATTAATGTTATCAAAATCTATTTAAGCAATAGAAAACTTTTTCCGTGTTATTGCATAGCCTGATAAGAGAGGGTTTGGGAGAATTCGAGACAGTTATGCAATTAAACCAAGACGGAGTCGAATGACAAGGAATATCTGGCGACCCTCCAACATTATACCGTAAAATCCCCCGGCGTTTATAAAAAAAAAAAAAAAAAAAAACACGACGAACCAAAAACCAAAACCAAATACAAGCTTTTGGGACTAAAAATTGACTTAATCGTTACCATCTTAGCATTTCATCTGATTTCGAAACTAAAACACAAGTTCAGTTTCAGTAGGCTTTCACTTACCGGCATTTGTTGTAGTACTAAGACAGAGTAAAGCCACTGCTAGGTTTAAGGCCTTCATTATGGCCTTTAGAATTAGAAATCTAGTTAGAGTGGTTAAAAATGAAGTGTGGTTTCTTTCACGAGTTGACTTGATATATTCAAAACTCGTAATGTTTTACCGGTCACTTCGTTGTTCTACTGCGTTGCATTCAAGCTAAGTGTTTTTGTTGACAATCGCTTCGACCGCAAAGCATTTAGGCGCGAAAGGGTGACGCAACTTCCGTCTCACCATTATACCAATGTCCGGGGGGAGGTGCTCGATAAATATCAAAATACTTCAAATAATCCACGCTTTCAGCATTATTTAAACAGCAACCACGGAATCTTAAACTGCCATAACCTAACAATACAACTTCACTATGGCTTTATTAAAGACACGTCTTTTTCCCGATTGCCAAGTCTGACTAAAAGAACTAATCGAATGAATAATGCAGCAGTAGTAGCAGCAGCAGCAGCAGCAGTAGCAGTAGCAGTAGCAGCAGCAGTAGCAGCAGCAGTAGCAGCAGCAGTAGCAGCAGCAGTAGCAGTAGCAGTAGCAGTAGCAGTAGCAGCAGCAGTAGCAGTAGCAGTAGCAGTAGCAGCAGCAGCAGCAGCAACAGCAGTAGCAATAGCAGCAGTAGTAGTTTTCATGCTCACTATCAATTTATTTTCAGTAATGCAGATCAAGAAGCTTGATGATGAATTTGTTTTTCCACCCAAAACTCAAAGCGTTCCGTTCCTGACAAACGATGAGATAAGCATTAAAATGTCGCAATCAGACCCAGGTAAAGAGAGTCACATAGGGAGGGGAGGTTGCGTTGAAACTGGTTCATTTGTTGTTTTTTTTCTTAATCTTGATTCGCATGTTCTTTCAGAAAACTACCTCGTGTTCAGCTCTCTTTACAAAAACCTAGACGACATTCTACGAAGAAATATTACTGTCATTAATGGGTGAGTTCATTGGTAAAAGCTCATTAAGTTCATTGTTTAGGAATCCGTGGTAGTGGGTGTGAAGTCGTATTAGGCAATACATACATTTTTGACGCTTGTACAATGGCACTATAAATACTCATAGTACATTATCGATATCTGAGTGAATTAACGAGAACGTAACGAGGAAAAGAAAACAAAGTGAATACTATTATTCCGAGACATACCCATGCAGGAAGGCAGGAAGAGTTCAATTCCCTCTAACCTCAACAAACTAACCTCCAGAGTTTTATTTAGATTGATTGAGCTGATATTGGGCTATTCTGACACTAATTCTTTAGTACGTTAATCTTTTCAGAGACCAAGAAGAACAATACTTTCTAAACAGTCGCATCATCTCTAGCTCTCTTGTGCCTCGACCGAAAAACATGGACAAGGACTCAGTACGTCTGAAACTTGAGCACAATCGAGTGAGTAGAAAAAAAGATGTGTCTAGTTTTGGACCGTTTTAAAGCAGTCCGAAAGCAGTCCGAAAATTGAGCTTAATTGAAAACTAACTAAGGGAGAACCTTGGGACAAGAATAATTTCTTATTTTATTTTCCTCATGATGTTTTGTCCTCGACTTACGATCAATAACATTGCTTCTAGTACAAAACAAGCAACGAACAAACCATGGTATGTGCTTACTGGAAATATAACACAAGGTAGGTACCGTATGTTAGTCACGTGATGAAATAGAAAACACATTGGATTAAACAAACTAGAAATTGGGTTAAAATTATGTGACTTCTCAAAAGATATAAACGATTGCTTGCTTCTGTTACGATTGATTAATGGATTACGTAGGTATTATTTTTGCGCGTAAAGATGTCCACATTTCCCGATCACATGATCACTATTGGTAATTTCCTTATTAGGGTTGGAGAACTAGCTGTAGTGAAAGAGTTTACGTAATGGTTGCGTTTGGGTCCCACGCGCGATCTAGATCTTGCTATCTATAACCTTAATACCTCGCTTAACCTCGCTAATCTTAATACTCCGGTTTTGAGTTCTCTGTTGCTCAGTTTTTTGCCTCATTTTTGTGTAGAATATAACAGTCATGCCTCAGTGAAGGTCCGTGGAGTTTCAAAGTGTTTATACTGCTGACAATGTGCATTATCTAGTTCACTGACGGTATTTGTGAATATTTTGACACTGAAATGGGGCTAACCCTGAATAAATGAGTCTGTAATCTAGGAACACAGCGGTATTTTGCGAACTCGAAAAGGGTCTATTCAACTAACTCCAGTCTCTGCTTGTTTCATATTCTTTTTTCTCTCAATACCATAGCACTGAGAACGCCACAGGGGCTTGGTCAACGACAGGATGTCGATTAAACCAAACAGGCTCCAACGAAAACTACTCTGTTTGCCATTGTGATCATCTGACTCATTTTGCTGTCCTAATGAAAGTGACCATTGATAAGGTACTGAAATAACACGTATGGACGAAGGAAGAACTTAGTGCGCATGTTCAGATCACGAACCACAAGTATACAATAGCGTGTTTTCACTTCTTGTTACGAGGAACAAAAGACAAAAGACAAAGCATCTATGTTATTGTTCCAAACAAAAGGGCATAATTACACGTTCTTTGTTGAAGGTACACCAATATGGCCGCGATGATGTCACGTGAAAGCGCTCTATCGAGAACACTGGCCTCCATATATTTACCGAAATAAACTTTTCAACCGTTTGAGGCCGTGTTTAGACTTGAGTCTTTGACTGAAGTTCAACCTACGTTTGACAAGTTGAAACAATTCTAAATAATAAGCGGTTATCGTTAAAATCTTACTCAACCTAGGTTAACACTCTAGTCTAAACACGGCCTGAGTCAGTTATGGGCATAAAATTAACACAAACAAATAAGCAAACAAACAAGCAAAGAATGAAAGAAAGAAAGAAAGAAAAGAAAAGAAAAATGTTTATGATACGGGCAGCCGTTTTCCCTCCAATTTTTTAATCATACGCACTCTTTTCCAACCATGAGTTGCAATTTAAGCTTTAGTTCCTTATTTCTTAGTTAATAAGAGGCTTACGTCATGATCATTCATAACCACTATTACTGGTCATATTTCTTTAAGGATAAACCTCTGTCTAAGTCGCACGTGACGGCACTAGAAGCCATAACGTACGTGGGATGTTCCCTGTCTCTGATTGGTGAGGTCCTGACTATTGTGACTTTGACGTGTCTACGGTAAGGTGGAAGCATCTGGACCATGATTGGTTGATATGATCGTGATATATTGATTGTAAATATAAATTGACGTCATTTTCGTTCCCAGTTGAGCCTGCGTTCCTTTTACCGGGATACCCAGCTTGAGTTTTCCCTGCTAAACATGCCCATCAGGACACCATGAAAAAGAACTGATCCCCCCTGAGACACTATGGTACTTAAGTGGCCCCCCCTCATTTTCGAACAAATTTACTGACAGATGTATGTGATTCGCCTTTACTGCCTGTTGTTCTTTTGCTGATCCCCCCCACGCTTTTTGCAGAACCTTGTGACCCCCCCCCCCCCCCTAAATCCCCCAACTCAACCCAAACTCTCCCCAGGCCATAAATAATGACTGGTCTCTTACAGTATCTCCTCCTTAACAGCCCTAGATGCCTATTCCCACAATTACTCCCCATCCAATGAACTAACATATCATTCTGTCATTAGTTTGGCCCGCACAGAGACCAACATGATCCATCTCAACTTGGTGTTTGCGTTGGGTTTGGCTCAAATCATCTTCTTGTCAGGGATCAATGCTACCACCAACAGGGTAAGATTGATTATAGATTCCTGGCAAACTCAGTCATGCTTCGTGACCAATTTTGCACGAACAAAAATTACTTCTTAAGAAGATCTTCTTGTGTGAAATCGGCTTAAATTGCGGAAAGAATAGACCTTTCTCAAGCGGCAGACATATTTATTCCCATGAGAATAAAAACCTTTCTTTTTGCCGGACTAAACTCGTTTTGAAGTACTTAAATACAGCAGGCAAAAACGTATTGTGCCAGACAAAATGGCCGCCGCATGAGAAAGGCGTATCTCAATGGCATTTGATTAGGTTTGTTTGTTTGGACACAAACTTCGTGTGACGGCGTGTAGCTTGGATGGTAGAAAGAATGAGACATTTCTTTGATATAACAATGTTAATATAGGCTAGCGTCTATACCTCCCCTATACAAAACAACTAGATTTTTTGCCAATTCTTCGAGGAATTACCAAGAGATAGAGTTTCTTTTCGTCTTTCTCATGCTGCGGCCAAATTGACTGATAAAATAAGTTTTTGCCCGGCGAACCTCGCACTCAAGCAGTTCAGAAGGAGTTTATCTAAGCGTAAACAAGGGTTTTAATTCTCATGGGAATAAATGTGGCTTAGAAAGGTTCCATTTTCTTTAGTCCAACATGGCTGCCCCCCCGCTAGATCGTAGAAAACCGTTTTCATAAATAGGAGCTATAATAATCAAATATTTTTTACCCTGTTTTTCCAGGACGTTTGCAAATTCGTAGCAATAGCTCTTCATTTCTTCAACCTGGTAGCTTTCTGTTGGATGCTGGTGGAGGGTCTGTGGTTGTATGTGATGGTGGTTCGTGTATTTGATACCGGATACAACAGGATAAGAAGATATGTCATCGCAGCATGGAGTAAGTCAACGTCAAACGTATAATACGTGAAGAGAGCGGACCTGGTCGAATCAAAGTTATTTTCTCGAAAGTAGGGCGTTTGCATGATTGCATCATTAGACTACCACTACCAGAATGCTTTGGCTGGCTTCTATTGTCAGACAAATTTTACCAATTGTCTCTTTATTCCCAGGAGAGTAGAAAACTCTAAATAACAAAGCATTTTGGCAGAGCATTCTGGTAGTGATAATAAAATGACACCATCATGCAAACGTCCTATTTTAGGTTTTGCGCATAATGCAGGAAAAGTGAAAATTCTATTACTTTGATTTATAGGCATTCCTGCAGTAATCGTTATTGTCACTCTTGTTTCAAGTTTTGACGGATACGGAACAGAGAACAGGTAAAGTCAACGTGAGATAAATACGGTAGAGTCAGTATAATATCCGTTAGAGTCAGAATAACATCCGGTGAAGTCAGTACAACTTCCGGTAAAGTCAGTACAACATCCGGTAGAGCCAGTGTAAGATCCGGTATAGTCAACATAACATCCGGTAGAGTCAATACAGCATTCGGTAGAGTCAACATAACATTAAGTAGAGTCCGTACAACATCCGGGAGAGTCAGTATAACATCCGGTAGAGTCAGTACGACATTCGTTAGAGTCAACATAGCATCCGGTGGAGTCAGTACAACATCCGGTAGAGTCAACATAACATCCGGTAGAGTCAGTACAACATCCGGTAGAGCTAGTGTAAGATCCGGTATAGTCAACATAACATCCGGTAGAGTCAGTACAACTTTCGGTAGAGGATAAATAGCGTTCAATATGAAGAATTACTGCAAAATTCTCTAACAATTTTTTTTCGTCATGACGTACTCAGTTGTTGGCTGTCTGTGGTGAAAGGTACAATCTGGAGCTTTGTTGTTCCTGTGCTTGTCATCGTACTGGTAAGTTGTCTACTCATTCCCTCCCCTTATAATCTTGTCCTAGCACTAATTATCTATGCTATTGTGTCTTGCAGGTGAATGCCATCATTCTTGCACTCGTAGTTAGAGAAATATTAAAACTCCATAATCCGGCCCCATTAGATGAGAACAAACTGCAATCTGTCAGGTAAGAGGAACGCTGGGGTCTTTGAGAGGAGATGAAGCAAAGCGGCTAGACGAGAAAAGCTTGCACTTAGTCTGCCCCTCTCACACCCGCCCACAAAAAACAAAAATAACTAGGCATGACTGGTCATGGTTGGGAGATATAACTAGCGAAACAAGCAACAAGTCTTCTTTCGCATTGTCTCAGTGCGCTTTACAATCATTTTTCAGTGGAGGTTTATATGGGCTGCATCTTAAGGCGCCATAGGCTCACCTCGCAGCTTACAATCATGAGAGGATAATTAATGTATTTGTATGTTATGCTTCTAAATGGGGTAGTCTGTTGAACCGGGAGACAATCCCTAAGTATATTCGTTTTTAAGAGTCCTAGCGGTCAAAATCTTGAATTGGTTTCCATGACGACATCATATCAAACTTTTGCCCTAAGAAACATGTCGTTCACGCTCAGACCCTCCAATTTCCTTATAAGGATGTTACTTACCATATTTAGAATTTGAACTAAATTTGCATCGCAAAAAGAGCAGGTTTTTAAAGGAAATTCCATCCAAACTTACAGTCATTCGAGTGAAAACACACTTCTAGGTCGGCCATTTTGTTTTCTGACCAAAAAAGGACTGGGAACCTGACAAAGGGTGACCACTTGTTGACCGGTCTTTCACCACAGGTAGCCCACGCGAACGACAGTAAAAGTTTGATATGCATTTATTATGTCACGTGGTTATGTAATCTTCTTTATTAGGTCTGGTGTCAAATCTGCCGTGGTGTTGTTACCAATACTGGGTATTGCTTGGGTGTTTGGTATCCTGGCTGTTAACAGTAAGACTGTAGTCTTCCAGTACTTGTTTGCAATCTTCAACTCTCTGCAGGTATTAATTTAAGGATTCTAATAATACTGTATTCAAACTCATGAATTATTAATGTCTAAATTCCATCGTGATGGTGGTTTGGATACGTGGTCTTAATTAGCATTAAATTGGACCATCTTTCGCTTTGATTTTCTCTTAGAATTATTCCTGGTTTGAGAAGCTAGATTAAACACTCTTTCCCGTGTTTTCCACTATCATAAGATTAATTTATTTTTAGCGCAAAATCTCAGTGTGGTAGTTTGATATTCAGCGGAGTATTCAGTAATCATAAGGGCAACCTTTTCATAGATATATGTATCAAAAAATGATTTTTTCAATAAAACTTTCAGTTGAAAAGGAGAAAAAAGCTTATTTTGGCTTTGAAAAAGTGTCATTCTAAACATAGAGTTTATTCCATATTTTTTGTTTTGTTCTTGAAGGGTTTTATGATCTTTATCTTCCACTGCGTGTTGAATTCTGAGGTTAGTGAAGAAACTACAACATACATCTACATAGCCTCTTACATTTGTCTATCCATCTTAACAAGATAATAGAAATATACCACGCGGCTACCATGTTGACTGAAACAATACATGTTTACCCGGCGAGCGTCGTATTTAAGCACTTCAGAACGAGTTTAGCCGGGCATAAACAAAGGTTTATCTTCTATTGCCAGACAGGATAGAACGCTAACATATACTCTGGTACTCGAACCTTGGACGCTTTGCATTTTTTTCAACATTTTCTAAAACGCTATAATTATTTACAGGAATAGAATTTTATAGCGCGTATCGTTGCATGGCGACCCTTATTATCGTAACTTCGGTTGGGTTTTTGTGCTTTTCTGATCTGTCAATCATCTTTGGGGGCGGGAGGTATGCGAATCCGTGAAAATTATTGGTTGATTTGAATGGCTCCCACCCCAAATGATGATTGACGAAAAATCCAACCTAAGTTACGATAATACGTGTCGCGATGCAATGATTTTCGCTGTAAAATCATTCTTACTTTTTTTTAAAAAGCCTGGTTCACACTAGCGACATAACGACATAACGCCAGCGACATACGCAGACTCAGAAGTGCATTTATCACCGAGGTGTGAGAAAAGACAAACACCGCTACTGAGCAGTACACTACTGAGTCTGCGTATGTTGCTGGCGTTATGTCGTTATCGCTAGTCTTACCAGGCTTTTGTAAAGCATTAAGTCAAAGTACTAAACCTAGAAGCGACGTTATTCGTTAATGTTGAAAATAAGTAAAGCCTTCACGGTTCAGGTGTCCGCCCAGTAAGAGTAAACTGACTTTGGAAGGCAAAACATTCTCATAATTTTTCTTCTATGACTTTTTTAAGGTGCGCAAAGCATTTCGCAGAAAAAAGCAGATCTGGTCAGACACCAATCTATTTCAGTGTCACTCTGTGTCTCCGCCACCTAAATACGAGAGCGAAATGTCTAAAGAAACAAGATCTACCTCAAATGGAGTCGACAAAGTAAGTTGATAAGGAAAATAAACCTTTTTTGAATTCACCGAATACCGCTGTGTTTCTTGATTACAGACTCAGGGTTAGCCTCATTTCGGTGTCAAAAAATGCATAAATAACAAAGATAGATCGAAGAATGCACGACTTTAACAATACAAACACTTTGAAATTCCACGGACATTTATTGAAATGCGTGAATATTTTACACAAAAATGAGGCTAACCCTGTATAACGGAGAACTTGAAACTGGAGTATTCCACACACCAAAGAGTAGAACGCAACAATAAACTAGGAGGCGGAAATCTAAGACCACCCCACGAGGTTACGTTTACACTGGAGACAGTTTTCGGATTCATTCGTCATACGTTTACCAATCTTTCGATTCCAAAATCCGAAGTCCACTATCTCAATTGTCCGGATTATAGAATTAAACCTAGACTCCATGGAAACAGCCAACTGAAGTGACTTTCAAAATCAGAAATCCAGTAGACCAATTTCATGCGGCAAAGCAAAGCATCTACGGATTGTTTGGAAGGACACGAAAAAAATTTGTCTGCAACAAATTCAAAGTGTCTGTAGGGGTCCGAAGAAAGCAATATTCTAAAGAAAGAAGACATCCCAGGAGCAAATGTTCCTAGAGAATCAATAGAACAGTGTAGTGTGGTTCAGTTGAGGAAATGGCTACTGTGCAGAGGAGCAAAATCTCCAGGCGGAAAGGTTGTCTTGATTGCCGCATTCAAAACCAAACACACAAAAAAGGAAAGAAAAGAAAAAAAGAAAAAGAGAAAGGGAATGAAAAAGAAAAATAAAGAACTAAAATTGTGACTCTTTTGGGATTCGAACCCAGGTCTGTCACGGTAATTAATTCAAAAATACTGTGAACTTACTAACCATACCCCCGAGACATTCCCTTGAAAGCTGAGGCGCAGTATGAATTTCCGAGCTTGACCGGCGATTAAGTGCCGTTCCGTCATCTTAGGGGTTAGAGAATCTTTGCCGAAGCATCAGGGGAGAGGCTGGCCGGCCCCCAGACTATATACGACCAACCCCTTGCTCTAACCACGGTTCAAGTTGATTTGAAAGAGAAAAATAACCTAGTCTTTGTGGTGCATTGCTTTCGCATCTACCATTTTGGTAATTCTTTGAAAGCGATAGACCAGTGGTTAAATGGTGTCCACTGATAGCTACTTGGTGAAGTCAGAAATTTTTTTTATCTTCCATTTTATTTTTCTCTCTTTGGGGAAAAAAAGGAGAAGACGAAGTCGGCTGTTATTGATCCTGAGCATCTAGTCCTTAGCAATTCGAACAACACTCGTCTACACTCCTTATTTTCCTCTTATAAAATTCATGAATAATTAATGAGAAAAACACAATAGAAAATGGCTCGCCTACGGCTCGCCATTTTAAATGCCCATAAAGATCTCCAGCTCATACTTTATATATTACTTATTTCTTGTAATTCATATCCCTCCAGAGAATCCATAGATGCTTTGCGAATTCTACTAGAACTTAGTCCTCCGCTCCATTCAGGAAAGGCGAATGAGAATCTGCCCTGTTCGAAGACATGGTCGGGATAGAGTGGTTTTCATTAACCCGTGAAATACACTTTAGCGTTATTACGCTTTATTACACTTCGGTTCTTTTGTTTTTCATTGTCGGTCTATCTGACTATTACACTCTAATTAGTACACTTTGTTTCACGAGTTAATGAAAACCACTCTATAACCATGATAACTGCTGACGTGTTGTAAGACCCTAAAGGGGGGTCATTGAATTACCGTGGCCCAATAACTTCCTCACGTGTGCTGATCTTACATAACAAATTACACTAGCAATATTACATAATGCTTCTATGTGATAATCCCACAAAGAATGTGAATGAGGCATCGCCACGAGAAAACATAATATCCCTTTCTCAAGCAAATATTCTATTTGTTTCTGCCCATCCAAATTCGTTCTCTGAAGTGCTTGACGAGGATCCCTGGGCAAAAGGGTATTATTTCACTCAACATGGCCGCCGCGTAAAAAGGTCAATGTCAACGATTTCTTGCAAATATCTAGACATTATTTAATTCTTTCAAGTCTTCTATTGTTAAGTGGAAATTTAATTATTGATTTCATTTACAAGTCCCATCTTCATAGGAAAACTAAATCGGTTTTCACTCTTAACGCCTTGTCCTCGGGCTGAATTCACTATGAAAGGCTTAATCTTGATTAAACTTTATTAACAAGTCTCCTAAACATGAGTAGAGGAACTGCCCTGAGGATGTTGTCAGAAGGGTATTCAGGGACATCAGTTCAGGATGTACTTAATTTTCTGTACTAATACGACAGAAATGCTAAGCCAAGCAAATTCAGTTTTTGATATTTTGAAAGGTTTGCGTAATCTCACAGGATTTCTTTAAGATTTCAATGCACTTTGTTTATCTTCCTAAATATAATACCAATCACTTTTCTCGCCTTTTGGCGCTGTAGAATCTATTCATATTATTTACGTCTCGGTTTTCAGTTTCTCTAAACAGTCGTCGTTTTTCATTTTGAAATCTGAAAAATAGTTCTTTTGGGTCGAATTCAGTTTGCTATTACGCCAAATTAGATATCATGTGAAAGGAAAGAAAATAAAGAATTAATAAAAGATTAAAAAGGGTGAGGAGGGAAGGAAGGAAGGAAGGAAGAAAGAAAAAGAAAAAGAAAAAGAAAAAGAAAAAGGTTCTTACAAATATTCACATTATAATAGCAGATATTATGCAAGCGGATGAGATACAAATGCGACAATAAGCATTGTACTGACCCGACAGCCTTACTTGAATGATACTTAGAACAAAAAATTATCTCATTGCGGGCTCAACTGTAATAACAGCCGTTAGGGACTGGTCATAAAGTACAGTGGGGGGCTGGAAAAATCAAAACTTCCAATGAATGAATCAGTACTGGCCCACTCTTTAGACCATGAATGATTACAAGTAGCCCCTCCCTTGACCAGGTGCACAATAATTGATGACAACCCCCAATGTATTGCATGATTCCTCTTGACCCACCCTTTTTCCCGTGCTTGAATATGATGGCCCACCCCCTCTTTTTTTTCCAGCCCATCCCCCCCGTACTTTATGACCAGTCCCTTAGTTGCAGTGAACATTAAAGTAGGTGATGCAATATAGAGCAATTTTTATAATATTCCTAAGCTTAGTCGTCATTTAATTTATATATGGATGGATGGATAGATGGATGGATTGGTACTCAGCTCCCAAACTTTTTAATCGATTAATTCCCGAAATTAGACCCAGAGATTCATTTTTAAGGGAGTTTAAATCTCTTCTGCGTAGGAACGCTACTACTAGACTCGGTAACAATTCTTACAATCCTATATTACAGCATTGCTATTATCATGGATTAGTAGGTGGATGGGTGAATAGATTACCGGATTGGTGGTTAGATAGATGAATGGATGGATGGATAGATGGATAGATTGGCTGGCCGGCACAGTGGTTTGGTGTATTGTATTGTACTGGTTAGTAGTTGGCTAGTGGGCTAACTGATTATTTAGAGAAAGTGTGGGATGCACCATGAAAAAGCTGAACACAACTGACGAAAGTTGGAAGAAGAGATGTGTCTTAGGAGTTGTCAACACTCACGCACAAAGAACGATCCTCAACCAATCGAGCCAACCGCGAGTTGTTATTAGTAATTACTTTTTTACCGGAGATTTTTGTTTGTTTTCAGAGGCCACCTTCTTCGACATCGACATCGAAGCTGTTCCTGAGATGAGATGAGATGATGATCAAAGCAGAGAGGCACCACAAACAACTTTGATGATTACAGTGTACAAGCATTAATATGACAACATTACAAATGACAGAAAGACCAGCAACAATATGGAAACAACACTTTAAAGACAACAACAATGACAATACAATGACAGCTACTTTGAGCGATAATGAACAAGAACAACACCATCAATAGCAACAGCAACAATAGCAACAGCAACAATAGCAACAAAAACAACGTCAACATGAACCTTATCATCAACAACACTATCAATAACACCACCAACAATATCATTATCAACACCATCATTATCAACAACACTATCAATAACACCACCATCAATACCACCATCAACACCACCATCAATAACACCATTATCAACATCATAAACACCATCATCAACACCATCATTATCAACAAGACCATCAATAACACCACCATCAACACCACCATCAATAACACCAATATCAACAACACTATTAATAACACTATCATCAACAACACTATCATCAACAACACTATCATCAACAACACTATCATCAACAACACTATCATCAACAACACTATCATCAACAA
>WUAP02001130.1:0-20479 GCA_015163945.2 Stichodactyla helianthus | reverse complement strand
ATTGAACTATATTGATGACCCACCCCACTACCAAATATAAAAATATAATAGCCCCCCTGGTTTAACTTTAAAAAAAAACGTGACCCACCCCTTTTCATCTAACAAATTTTTCTTGACCCCCCCTCAATTCCTCTGCCCCCCCCTAAAAAATGAATGCTCCCTAAATGAGTCTGTAATCGAGGAACACAGCAGTATTTTGCAAACTTGAAAAGGGTCTATTCTATATGGACAACAAATCTATCAACCCTAAATGTTAACAAATGGATACAATAAATGAATGTTGAATACCATTTAAAAATATTACTTCACTGACTTTGTGGAAGTTACTCCTTCATCAGAGTAAAAGAGATGAAAGACTTACATCTCAAACCTCAGTGGACTTAAGTATATTTTTACACAGTGTTCAACATTCTTTTAATACATCCCTTTGTTATCTATACACTGATGCAGTCAATACTAGTTTATAAAACAACTACTAAGAATCTCACTTTGTGATTGGCCAAGGAGGGTGCTTTATGAGAGCACACAGCAGGGTTGCACCTCATGCTTCAACACTTCTCTTGTGTTCTGCCCATACCCACATGCTTTATAACTGCACACAGCATGTGCACATGCATTTTCTATTTCTTCAATGATAACTAGTTGTTTGTTCCGAAATGTTAACATTTAATGCCAGCTACTCAGAAAATCTTTCAAATATTATGCAGTAGTCAATGATGTGCATGAATAAAATAATCAACATTAAAAAATTCAGTGAATCTTTAAGTGATTAAAATTTTTAAAAATCATTTCAGAATCTTTACTTGGAGTAGTAAATATATCATTTTTTTTTTAGTTTTAGTTACATTATATTTTTGATCAAAAGATTTTGAGATAAAGAGCTGTAGTCACATAATATTAATGGGAAATACGCTGCACTTGACTCACAGGAAAGTACCTCTTGAAAATGAGAAACCATGAAAACCCATTGCAACTTGTCTACCCCAAACAAAGGGCCATTTTAATGTGATTAAATCAATCCAGAAGAAATTTTTAGACAATTTGCAATTAAACCATGCTAAATTCCAACTTCATTGGCATTACCTCTAAGAAATAAAATAAAATCTATGATTTATTTCTATACTTCAAATCTGAACTACAGCTTTCCACTTGGTCATAAAAAATAATTTTTGGAGCTTTTTTGGAGTTGATACCAAATTTTTCAATAGGGAAAACAGAAAAAATGCTTGAAAATTAAACACTGAAATATATTTCCACAATTTTGTGAAGATGCTTTAATTCTACTGAAACAAAAACATATTTAAATAAAAACTGCCTGAGGCTGAACTAGATAATCCTAGAGTTTTATCAAAAGATTTAAACGTAGAATAAAACAAACTGATCTATTCAACAGAAATTTGTTTTCATTTTTGAAAGGCTTTAGAATGTGAGAAAAAAATATATATAAGTAACAGGAAAGGTTTCTATAGTTTATACTGTCCATTTGGTGATGTGTTTGGGGAAGTTCAGCAAGAACAAACAGAGCTTCACCGATGAAATAGATATTTGCATTATGCTAATTGGAAGAGAGAAAACAAAGACACTAATTCATCACGCTTCACTTGGAAAAGAAAATAATTTCTTCTAAATTGGAAGTAAAGTCGTGAGGTGTGCTTTGGCTGGTAAAAACTGAGAGAATAGTCAATAAAAAAGAGTTAAGACTTAGTGGCTAAAGAGGAATCTTTGTGTTCGAATAAAAATAATCAGTCTAGCAAATCATTAAAATTGCATCAGGTTGTCTCCATAAAACATAACAGTTCCTAATCAAAACATATCTTCTTGGCTTTGAATCCGAAAAAATCAAGTTCAAATGAATATATTTGATCATAATGGATAAATATCAACTGCTTTTCCAAAAGACCAGCTCTGTTTAGGCAGTTATTTGGTGGAAAGTTTGATAATAGCATGTAGATAAAGTTCATACAAAGAAAGACACATGTGTTGGCAACCTGAAAGGGTTAACAGAAAACAGTATCTCTCCAATCTCTAGAATAACATCTGGATGGCACTTAAGTGATTAAAAAATCTTAGTAAAAGGTGCTAAGACCTCAGCAAGAAAGCCCAGATTGTGGTTTTCAGAAAAGAATGCCCTAACTCTAGTGAATTCTTTGAACTGATAATTTACTTGACATGCTGGCCATTCATAAAAAAAGCTGAATTACATGTATTGTGTGTAATAATTTGAGAATTAAATCTAAGGCATAAAAACTGCTCACCCAAGTCTAGAGTTGGAAGATTAATTTAGGAATCAAAGAGACTGAGAAATTATTAAGAAAAAGGCCTCAGAGATAGCGTTAAATATACTAAAGTTCTGGCTTTAAATAACAAACATGCGATGACTTTGAGGATGACTTCTTTAAAAAAGACATGTGGGGTTCCACTCAAAGAAAGATAACCCAAGCTTTACACTGACCTGAACAGTTTTTTGTATCCTGATAACACAGTCCTTGAAGAGTTGTGCAGTCAAATCAAATCCTTCATTAGTTGAACACAAACTTCACTCCCCCCAAGAATGAACTGATCAGTATTTGAACCTAGAGTCTAATGATAATTGTATTCAGTGCTCCTTACTTAATTTATGCTGATATAATGATGTCTTCGTAAAGAAATAGGCACCAAACTCTGGGAATTTTTTTTCTACAGACTAGATTTGCATAAGTAGACATCTGTGCATTGTTAACACAAAAGAATGACTACAAAACATGTAAGTACAATGATCTGTGATAATCACATGCAAACTAGGCAATGGCAGGTTACAGCTTCACTTTGAAGACCTTTCTTTGTTTGATAAAAATTAACTATTACTTACCCAATAAGAACTAACTCCCTAAGGACCCTTCAAATATTATTCCAAACCAAAGAAATATCATGTACGCTGTTTTGGGCTCCACAAGAATCAAAAAAGAATTTTTTTCCTGAGTTATCCTGTTCTTTCCTCTAACTCACTAGCACTCTATGATCCAATACCTAACTCATCAAATATTCATGATAAGTTGTCTTTATTTAGCAAGCTAGTCAGATATTGTTAACAGAGGATTGGTCCATAAAAAATGATTAGCATGGACGTGTACACTGGGTATAGAAGTGTTACAGATTGAGGATAATTTGGATAGAGGTGATTATAATCTGGACTTAGTTGCCATGCTTAGACTCAACTTCACCTATTCATCTGCCACCTGTCCTTTCTTCTTTTCTTATGCAAATATCCACAACTAACCAACCAACTCACTACTCCACTATGGTTTCTACTCATCCATGAATATCACTAGAATAAATTAGAATATAATCAGATTTCAACCACTGATGATATGACTGTTTAACTTGGATCTCTCTCAAGGACTTCAAGGGTTGTTTTGTTAGGAATTTAGTGTGTAACCGCTAGGAGGATTTATGAAAATCCTAGGTAAACTTGGCCTTTTTATTTTAGAAAACACTAGAAAATGCCTTTGATGCTGTGATGTCTGAGTATGTTTACATATAGCTTGTGTTGCCTTGCTGTGAATTAAACCACAAGCTGCCCCAGTTAAGCAATAAAAAAAAGGAATAAAATGGAAAATATCTGATGCATTACCTAATAACAAAATTTGAAGGCTATTGTGATCAAATTTGTAACAGATCACTGAAGAAAATGTTGAGATTAGATGATCAATGTTTCTAATTTCCATTCATTCCTAGCTATGATATGCAAGATTTAGAATTCAGATTTTCTTTTTAAGTGACAAAAATCTGTATTGATTCTTTGAATAACTATGAACTCTAGGCACAATATTAAATCCCTATTAAACATTCTTTAGGGATAACATTAGACAACTATGAACTTTAATATTTTCATTGCCCTACTGAAATATGTTTTAGTACATATCTAGGGTAAAATGATGCAAATTCTGTTTTGGAATTATGACTTTACTGATCTAATAAAAAAGTCAAAACGTTTAGGCAAGGGATGCCAAAAATGAACAGTTTGCACAAAATAAATAATGATTAAGTTGTACCATACCTAAATATCAAACAAATTAAAAAATAACCAAGATTATATCAAACAAAGAAGAATTCTGACCTAATATAAATGGTTTACAATTGAAAAAAATATTTTTTAGGTTAATAGTCTAATAAACTCAATAATACATTTCCAAGTTGGGTAATGAAAATGGATAAATTTTCAAAAGAAGTTGAACCAAAATTCTATCAACACAAGTTAATTTAAAAATTTAGATAGTTGCTCTGTGGGTAATATAATTTTTGTTTCAATTTACAAACTTTTTTGAAAAGTTATATGCCAGACAATTTAAAAGATGAATTCAAAATTCGTCAAGTGAAGCAGTTATCCTATGGGTTTATAAAATAAATTGTAACTGGCATTTTATTCACGCTTTAGAAATTTAAGACTTATATATCAGTTATGTAACAAATATTTTTACTGTAAATGTTTCTATAATATAATTTGAAAGGTTAACCAAGTGACCTTGAAAATGTTTAGATATTGTATTACAATTCCTTGACAAAACTTCTATTTTAAGTGATATATTATGTAACTAGCTCAAACCATAATACTGAATATATGTATTGATGCATGCATGATTATTTCACATAACATACCATGGCTGCTAGGTTGGCATGGCAATTAGGTTTAGATACATGTAGCACACATGAATCCAATAAACCTAAAATACTTCTTGGACCTTAATAATACTATCCAATCAATTATTTAATTAATTGAATTGACTGACAGAAATAGGAATATATAGGTGTAAAATTTTACAGCAGCACTGCCAATTTATGATAGTTTTATAGACCATTGCAAAAAGCCATGAATAAGAATACCCCTTTCTGCTCAGCTGTTTAAGTCATAACAGGCAGCATTTGAAAGAGCATGCTTGGATTATTAAGAAGGAAAATTTGAGGGTCTTACCATAAATACCTAAGAAGCTACAACAATTTAAATTTAGAAAGATTTGTATGTGAAACACGGGCATCACCTGACTGGCCTCATTTTCATGTTTTTGACTTTTTTCTGCACATTTTAAATGCAGTGATTTATCAATATTCTTTGAAATTGTGTACACTTACTAATTCACTGATGGTCTTTCCTGTGAAGACAAAATATTTTGTCAATTCATTAAGCTTTTTGTTTTATGCAAATTAGTGATATACAACATTTGTTTGTATTCAATTCTTTGATATTTTACCACAGGGACCCCATAAAATACAAAACACTGCTCTTTTGCAACAGATCTTTTCCTTAACATTGTGTAAAGAAAAAAACCCCTAAAATACACCAAATTTATACATTCATAGGCAAATAATCATTTTTGTTAATTCTTATTCCAAAAAAACTGAAGAATTTTGTACATTAACTCTTTTCCCATAGCTCAGATCTGGTCATCAAATTTCTTGGATTTGAATATAAAATATAATTCTAGAAATTCTTATTAATTTTTTGATATTGATAAGAATTAAAAGATGAATCAACTTTTTAAAAGGGCAGATTGATGGATACATTGACTATCAATACCATATAACTAGAAGAAACCATTTATTTCAAAATATACATTGTTAGATAGAGCCCAATATAAGCCTTTGTAGAATATTTTTAAAAATTCACCAACTTTAATGAATTTAACTGACATAATAATGAAAAATTTCCTAAGTTTATCAGAGTCTAAAATCCTAATTCACAGTAAAGTATAGGATCAATTTTGGTAATGCCAATATCTCAACTATATTTTCTGTCTTATTCCCTATCCATTTTAATTAAGCAACATAAGACACACACACGTCTCTGTACTGTGATATTAACACACTGGGAGATGTAGAGCATGAGCTTAGGAGTGTTTATATCACAGTACAGAGACATAAGCAATCATTTTATATTACTTTTATAAAATGTATTTTGCTGTTCTAGTACAAGCGCGTCTTTGTCCTCTGATATAAACATGGTAGCCTCGCCAGCCAATCGGCACTCACATTATATCTTAAATTATTTATAATTTCTAATAAAAACTCTAAAAGAAAAATTATGCAACTCACTTCATCTTGGAATGCTTCATCTGCTTCCTTCACCAACCCAGAGAATGGTCCTTTGACTGCGTCCTGATGGATATTTGCTCTACAGCAACCCTCACACAAAACAACATCTTGCTTTCTGTTAATCAGCAGACTTCCTTTATGAATTTTAAACTGAGACATCAAGAGCAATTTGCTGACTGTGCTACAGTTCTCCCTCGGAGTTTGTTTTCCACATGAATAGCAGACAATATGGTCAACTTGGTATTTTCTTAACCATCGATTTGATTCCTCTGGAAGCCCTGACTTTTCAAAGTCTCTCCACTGTACCATTAGATTTGTGAAACAAATCTCGCATACCAGTGCTGTTCCTTCCGAGGAGATTGGCAATGCATTTGGCTTGGGCTTACGAGAAGGTAGAAAGGGAAAGAATGAACCTCCATCTTGGACACCTTCACCATTATGTGGGTAAGAATGGAGTTTGAAGATTGAATGAGTGCTGCTGCTTTTTACTCCACATAAATAACAAAAATATGACCTGGACTTCAGTCTGATATTTGCTTTTCCATCCACTGCATAGATGCGCATTTGTGGTGGAACCTGTTCTCTTTCAAATTGTTCCCACTTTATCTGTAAGAACTTGTAGCATTTTTTACAAACAAGTGTGCGTCCGATGTGATCTAATGGCCGGCTATGTGGTGGTGGTTCGAGAAGTGAAATAAATGGAAAATAGAAATTTTCTTTTAAAGGATTTGTATTTTGTCTGGTGTAAATTGGTCTCATTACTGACTCATCACTATATTCTCCACAAGTATAACATGTAAGCTGACTTTCATTCCTCATATCATTGAGTGTCGCAGATGGCAGTAGTAGAGGAGAGGATTCCTGATTTTTTACAGCTTGTGGATAGGATGGTATCAAAGATAATGGTAGTGATGATGATGACGTCACAGATACAGACACCCCATCATTCCGTATCCTATACTCCCGTTCGCCCTCTGCCACTGAACGTCCTTCAAATTCCTTCCACTGGCGATGGAGAGACTTGCGGCACCCACTACAAGCTCTTGTCAAACCTTGTTTGGTCAAGGGCATTGCTCCTAGAGGGGCCTTGAGTTTATTAAGAAAAGGATAATACGGCTCTCCTGGAGCATGCTTACGAGAGTACAGAAATCTTCCAGAAGTTGCTGGTTGAGTCACTCCACATATAAAGCAAACCATGGTTGAAAGTTGGGACTGGTGTTCCCTTGGGAGAGAGGGGTCAGAACGTAATTGGTACTGCCTTTCACTGAGAGGAGTGTTATTTTTCTGAAATACTTGCCACTGTCTGAAGAGGAATTTCTGACAAGCCTCGCAGACCAAAACCTTTCCGAGAAAATCCATCTTCTTGGCTAATATCGCTGGGTTATGCTTGGTGAGGCACGGATAAAACGGCGTTTCAGTTTTGAGTTGTGGTCGCGTGTGCACACTACGCATGAATTCTTTTGGTTTTTGACGGCTGCAAACAAAACAAAACTCTAAACCCGCCGTCTTCTTGACAGAACTTGCATTAGCACACGCTGGTGATTCAAGCACTTTAGGAGCACTAGATGGTTCCGTTGAAGCTTCGTCGTTGTGCTTTTGAGTCAAGAGAACAGCCTCACGAGGAGAGTCTTGTTCAGCTGTTGTACTTTGACTTTTGCTCTTCACTTTCGAGTGATGACGCTCATTCATCGTCACGTCCATATTTACTAAACCTTCTTGCGAATCATACCTTCGATCAATGTCTTTGTCCAAGCTTTCGGGATTGTCCGAATCCGGCCTCTTTAGCCAGTAAATTCGCTTTACAATGGGAGTTTCCTTTTCCTCAAACGCGCGCCATTGTTGAATCAGAAAGGAAAAGCACACTGCACATACAGCAACTTTGCCGGTGTCTTTCTCAATGGGTCGAGCTGAAGCCGTCGGCTGGTGGTATTCCAGGAATGGAAAAAAGGGGTTTTTAGTCGAATTGTTGGGTGGTTTAGCGTAAACGTGCCAATTCGGGTTGGAAGCTCCACAAATGTAGCAACCATGACCGTGTCTTGGCTCGCAAGTCGTGTCTTCTCCATGACCTTCACTGCTGAGTTTCACCATTAAACTATCCACCGAACGAGTTTGCTCTTCATCAGAATTTGAGCTCATGGAAACCTTGGACTATCTACTACCCTACCAACAGGGTTTCATGGTATTTTGCCTGAGAAAATTCAAATAACTATTAGTTTATCTGAAGGACGAATGAATGTGTGCAGCAACTGTTGGTGGGTTGGCTATCGTATCCCATCACACCACGGGCGCCTGAATGGAATGGAACGAATGGCGTGAGGAGCGCAAATATATAATCCAGCACTAATAAATCCGACTCCAAATCACGATCAAAGCCACGAGCTCAAAAACTGTACCGCTCAAAATCTCCTACAAAGGCAAACGCAAAATAAATATTTTAAATGGATAATTACAGATAAGTTGAGACAGAAAACACGCGCGCAGTCAATCTCTTAGCTACGAAGGACGTACATCAAAAATCTAGACTCATGAATTCAAAACGCCTCTAGCTCGACACCTGTGAATCATCTAGCGAACAAAGTAAATTCCTGAGATGCTCTTGAGTGGTCATGATGATGGCTGTAGAAGTATATGGATTGTGCGCTCGAAATACTTTCAAAGATACCTTCTTTCCGACGCTTGAAAAAATGGAACAAAGAGCTATGGAAAAACGGGATAGCACGGACATAGAATGAGGTGCTTAAAGTTAGCGCTCCTGAATTAGCGCCCGAGTAACAATCTTGGCGCATAAATTTTGAAATGAATCCTTTTTTCCTCCGTCTCTCAAGTGAAAAAGTACTTCTTTTTGTCTTATTCAAAAGCCAAGTAAAACGGTTTTGATAGCGCGCATCTTAAAAGTTTGTATGCATTTTGTTGTCAGATCTTTATCTGGGTTCTTTTGTTCGAGATGTACTATAAAACCATTGCTTCAAATAGACAAACAAGAACGCCCACAAAAACTCCCAGTCCCCCCACGAAAGCATTTTGCATCCTTTCGTAATTCCAGAGGGATAATTTTTTGGAAAAATTTCTTCATTGCGTGCGTCAAGGATCGCGACGGATAAAATTCCATTCAAAGCTTGACTGACCAGGAGTGCTAAAAGCTTAATTGTATAGTCCTTAAATTTAAAACTACTTTGTATTGGTGAGCTATAGTACTCCTAGTGAAAGGAATTCACCACCTGTAGATCAGACGACAGTTTGTTTACCTTTGAGCACTCTGCCGTAGATAGATTGACAAACCAGCGTAGTTGGTTCACGATATACTAGTAATATTTGGGCCCAAAGCGCTTCCAGGCTCCAAGGCTTGGCTTGTTTATCCTCTCGATGGCTTACAATACACGTGTCTCGAAAGAAAGGGTTCAAGTCACAAGTCAGACACCGACTTTATCCGAGAATAATCAAAAACGAGTCGTGTCAGAAGAGCACTCATTTGCACATCAATAGCCACGAGTCCCCAAGTTATGCAAATGAGGTTATGACACGCGCCCACACAATAAATGTCAATTGCACCTCACGGTGCCAGGTGTTCCAAGTCGGGCTTACACAAAGGATTCAAGGGAGGGGATGGTGGGACGTGCCCCTTGAAACCTAGTAAAGCATGCATCCAGTACCAAGTGCGGCATGGCTATAGCCTTTTGTTAAAATTGTTTCTAAATACGCGCGCCATATCGGTGTAGTTAGCGTCCTTTATTGAAAACTGCGTCGAGTTCAGTTTTGTTTATAATTAGACTAATTATTTCAATTATATCCGATGTGGTGGTGCGTTAACTCATAGTGCGCGTATTGATTGAGGAGATCTTAAAGAGTAAAGCTTGGTTGTCACGTGTAGTATGAACTGTGATAGGCAAGTACATCGTCAAGTCATTGTTCTTGTATAACATATACCTCTTATTAACCGAGCGTTGAGGGTCGTACCATAAGTTATGGACCGCGAGTTGGCCAATACCTTGCCATATAATAATCATGCAATCGTTTGCGCTGTGATACGCGTTTCAGAAGAAATTATTTTATACATAATAAACCTACATTACTATTATTCGAGATTTTTTCTGCAGGTTCTCCGGTTTTCCTCTCCCGCAAAATCCAACACGCTAAATTCCATTTCGATCTCTGAGTTAGCCGTGCCCTGACTTAGATCAAGGTTGTTTCAGATAAAATTGATAGTTTAAATGCGATAACGAGGTCATTAAGGTGGCTCATCCCAGTTTCTGAGTAGCAATACCCACCACGTTCGAAAAAATATTATGCATTCGTGAAGGAACAAATAGTTGAGTACTACAAGTGTGTCAGAGAAAGATGAAAGTTTCTGATAATGTATGTTATAAGGCGATCGGCGTTACTATGGCAACGGTAAGGGACAATTCCTCTTTTTACCTATTATCGATTTTCTTGGCTTCTAGGGTTATTTAGAGAAAATGCTCTCGTGATCTTATAGTAGGCATAATTGTCTTTAGCTCTAGTAAATTAAATCAAATTCCATGAGAGCGTTTTCGAGATGTGATCGGTAGAAGTTTTATGTGCGTCAAAACAAGGCGAAAACAAAAACATTTAAATCATACTGAAACTCAAGTAAGAAAAGCGTATCCAAGCAAAATGTTGAGCGCAAATTTTTGTACTTGAGTTAATTTAATTTGTAGCAAGAGTTAAAAGAAATCGCTTTACTTGATATCGAGAAATCACGATGTGAGCGATATACATAAAGATGTTTCTTCTGTTTTGTTGTCCAAAATTCGTTCTACCTTTACTAAAACACTCATAATACCAAAAAGCGCAGATAGATTTTCTTTCAAATCACTCGTGTTCAAGGTTAGGTAATAGGCGACATGATCGTGAAGTTTCGAATTGATTGAATAAATTGAAGGCTGTCAAACAGAAGCTTGAAATCAGGACTTTTTCCGACTAGTTTACGCAGTTGCTGGCTTGTTGATTCATTATGCAACTCTTTTGTTCTAGTTGGATATCCTCTTGTACATTCCAGCACCTTATGCAAAACACAGAACGCTTTACTACCTTCCGAACGCTTTTCTGAACTATGCTAATCTCTAAGCCAGAATCACAATAACAATAGATGGAACGCAATGCAATGTAGCATTCACTATGTACAGTGTTTTGTTCACATTGACCCACGACTTTTTAGCATTAATTTCACGATGCCTTAAATTGCAATTAGCATAGTTCAGAATAGCGTTCGGAAAGTAATGAAGCGTTCTGTGTTTTTTAAAAAGTTTTTTAACAAGAAAAATTGTCAAGGAAAAACTTGACAACAGCGACAACTACAAACAAACAAACAACAACAATGAAAACCAGGGACCCGTTTTTTTCTTCATTTATTCTTGCGAAAACTAGATTAGCCGAGCGCGAGCTCTGTACGGGAAAATATCAGACTGAGGTCTTGACAGTACGGACCGAGCCGTTAAGCGAGGTCAGTACATAAAAGACCGAGGTCTAATATTTTCCCGTACAGACCAAGCAAGCGAGGTTAATAAATCGTTTATTATATGGCTTTTTTTAGCTGAGTCGACGAAAGACAGGCGAACTTAACTTACCGGTCTGAGATGGGAAAATATCAGACCGGAAATCAGCCAATCAGAGCGCGCGTACTATCGTAGCCATATAGTATTATATGGCCGAGTATCTAGGAGCCTGGACGCTAGCAAATCCGGCGATCTGATTGGTTATATCGCGTCTCGGACCGGTCTAGATTCTCCCGTACAGACCTCGCGCTCGGTTAATAAGACCTAAATATTGCATATGAAAACTCATTTGACTCGAGTAAAATAGATATATCATTAGGTATGTATACTGAAGGCCCTCCCTCCAAATATTTTTTATTAGATTCCATCTTTCAAAATACTATAGTACTATATATAAAATGGAAAATGCCCACAGAGCTCCAGCCTAGCTTATCAGTTTGCCCTTTGGCTCGCCCAGCTGGTTCCTCCAAAAGAATTTGCCTTGCTACGGCTCCTGTACATCATAAAGCAGCTTTCTTATGACTGAAGACCGCGACCGTGATGTTTTCTAGAATTTTGACGTGCCTTGCTGCGCCTGACCGTGTCGCGACCGTGTTCGTGCCGCGACCTTCTCACAGGGATACGAAATCTGCTCTATACATTGTCTCGTAATAGCCGCGTAGCATCGAGTTGGCTCCCGTACAGAAATAACAGGGGCGGACTGATCGGACCAGCAATCGGAGAAAGGCCGGGGAACTGGACAACTGATCAAGAAAAGTTTGCAGGTAAGAAAATTCCACTAGTAAGTAAAAAGAACCGTTCTGAGGGGGTAAGGTCCCATGGGTCCCCATTAAATCCGCCCTTTGGATACACTTTAGCAAAGGCATGATATACGAACCAAAATCAAACCCTAAATCGTATTATTTTTGTATATCAAGTGTTTTTATTTTCTTGCTAATTTTTGTATTTCGAGGCTGCGATAGTCGGTCTAATAACTAACGCAAGCAAAAAGAAGACAAAGTGTAAAAAAGTACCGAGACCACTTCGCGGTGCGCCTCGTGCGCCTTTGAACTTAATCGTATTTTAATTTTAAGAGAGCAAGACCTGACACCTGAGATGTAACTAATCATAAGTGAGTTCAGGATTCTCTCATCAAAAGAGAGAATCCTGAATTTAACATTCAAGTTCAATATGTTAATACCTTTCTTAGTTTATAGAATTAGTTTATTTCTCACTTATGATTAGTTACATCTCAGGTGTCAGGTCTTGCTCTCTTATTGGTTCCATTTCTATATATATATATATCTTTAATCATTATAATTAGCATAATCTCTCGTATATATAATTCATTGTAAGCAATCATATTCATTCTTTCTACTGAAGATGGCAAACGTCTTGCCGAAACATCTTTAGATTAAATAGTATAATCGTTTATTTGAAGTCTAAGTTTCCACTCCACTTATTAGTCACCAGTCCCCCTGCTCATTCATGCAGTGGACACATTGGGCAACAATTGATTTGTTGGGTCAGGGAAAATTATACTTAAGTCAGGAAAAAGTTAGGAAATTTTGTGATTGGATTGTTGTAGCAAGCATGAACTCTACCCGCTCGCTAACCTCAGGTATATTCACTCAATAGAACATTTTTGTAACTCAGTCGAAAACGTTTTGTTCATAGAAAACCATCTCCCTTGTCAAAAACGGAACATTGTGAGTACTTGAATTGGTCGACACCTTTTGCACCAATGAGAACATTGGGCCCCTTTTGAACGAATCTTTACACCGCTCTTTGTTGTAATATCAAAGTTTAATAATCCACAGAACGTGACACACTGAGTGCGGATCGAGGCAAAATGATAGCCTTCAAAAAGTATCTTTCGATTTTTGTCTTTTTAATCCAAGCAGCATTGTTGGCCGTTTTATTTTTGATTTTGAAGGCAGTGCACTTGACTCCCGTGGTGGGGTCCCTAGGTGAGGGAATATTCGCGGATTTGACCAACACACGAAAGGCTAATATGAAAAAACACACCTTTTGGCCCACACTTTTTGGATGGGAGATGTACAAAAGCATGCTCAAAGCTCTGTACCGCAACAGAGCCAAAACTGCCAGCCTTGGACAAACAGCCCCAAACCCTAGAGTCGTTGATATAACGAACAACATTCAAGTCCTCAAGCTGCTCGACAGGCACGTCCCCTGTCGTCCACTGGTAGTTGTTTTTGGCTCCTGCACATGACCCCCATTCATGGCCTCTTTGCAAGAACTGAACTTAATCGTTGAGGAATTTGCAGAAGAGGCTGACTTTGTTATCGTCTACATTGAAGAGGCCCATCCCGTGGATGGATGGAAGTTTGAGGTTGGTGCCAATATTTTTATTCACATAAGTATAGCTAGTTATAATAATAAAAACTACTCGCGAGCGTAAAAAAGGGTACGCAGGCGCACAGCAAGGAAGTGTGATTCGTTCATGCGAAGTCTGCCGATCAGGGTTTTTATAGCACAACTGCGAACACAGTTCTCGACCTGTAGGCGCCATAGTGATTGGATGTATATCATTGTTTTTAGTCACGCATAGATAAAACAACTGAGAAGCTGCAACTGATCATGATCCTGGACTAATGACCTCCTTTTTACAATCCGTCAGTGAAGTTTCAGAAGTTTTTTCTGATGGGATACTTTAATTTCAGTAACTGCTTTAAGTTCAGTACTAAGTATACATGCCAAGATGACGTGTATTCAACGCTTTTCTATTGTTTTTTTTATTCGAGCCCAGAAGTTTGCAGATGTTTTCCAAAATCCTTAAAAGTTAAAATAGGATGTCACTTATCAAGGGGATTACATCTGGAAAAAATAAATAAAAAATAAGAAAATACTAGGAACAGGCGGCCAGAGCCCTGCTTTATATAATGATCACTTGACAATGAACACGAAAAGTAATGTTAGTTTTGAAAAGAACAAAAAAGGTGCTCACATGAATAATAGTTATTGTCCGGAAACATAGTTAAGCATGTCACTTAATGGCGTGAATTGACTATCTTGTCACTGAATTGTGTTTCAAATGCCTATATGAAATCCAAGCGTAAGTAGGGATAAATTGTACTGAAATAGTCTCCCACACCAAACCAAATTGGAATTTAGAATTTGGTTTTGGGGGTAGGAGGAAAATAGAAATGCCCAACTGTGGTACGGGTTTTACACACTACGCAGTTCCCATCAATCAACTCAAAGAGGCAAAAAATACCAAGCTAAACTAGAAAGGTGGATGAGAATGAAGCAAGAGAACTATACTTTTAAACTCATGATCACTTGCCGCAGTGGGCACCAATGTCAAAAAAATAAGGGATACTAAGTCTGCCCGCAATTATATTAGCTTTCGCTTTTTATCAATATAAAGTTCTAGGTTTTCTTAAATCTGCAGGCTTTAGTACTACAGCGTTACAAGTCTATTAAATCATCATTTAGGGCGTGTTTACTAACAACACACATTCCTAAACAATTAACTTCGCACACAAATTCTTTCCTGTATAGCGTTGGAATGCATTGTTTGGTAGCGTGATACAAAACGAGTTTAATTGTCAGAATACATTAGATGCACGGAATGTTAACTTGAGTTACTAGGAGACAGAAATTCAGTCAGTTAGCGCTTATTCCGGGATTATTGCCTTTGGTGAATGTGTCAATTTCGGACCATGATAGGACCGCATTGGACGGATCTGACTCTCAGGTCATACGATAGGGATGGCTGGTTTACATCGGAACCGTGATATATATGTAATGTGTTAATACATGCATCAAGAGTTCCAAATTACTGCTCTAAGCGCAGGGGTAAAAAAGTGAGACCACGAAGTATTCGAGTTACATTTATCTTATCAAGCGTGATCTTCATCAAATATCCAAGTTCACTTCCTATCAAGCTAAATCCAAATCCAACATAGCGGAGTCCCGGGGGAATCGAGTACAGCATATCTTACGAGAGTTGGTCTCACTTTTTCATCATGCGTAGTTTGAAACTCTTGATGCGTGTATGGCAAAATTAGCTATTTTTTGCACAATTCCAAGTTGTTCTGGCTTCCGAAAAGATTAGCGCAAAAGCGATACACATTCACAGGTCACATGGCGTTTTGTTTTATATTGAAATTGAGCTTGAAAATAACTTTTACCCACTGAATTCCTGATCATACAATGAAATTGCTCGAGGTATTGTTGCATCTCTACTAAACAAGAGCCGACACTGGCCACGTCCTTTCACCATATATATCGTGATGAATCAATAAATGTCAACGACAATTAAATATGGTGGTGAACAATCGCGTAATCACCTATCTTAACAATAATGGAAGTAAAGTGAATGCGTTCGGTGTGTATATAGATATAGAAAGAATAAAGAGAAAAATAACATTAAGCCCCTGGCGGGAATCGAAACAATCATGGATTAATAATCATGGATTAACTGGCGTGTTTCTTTCCTCAAATCAGGAGAACTATCAAGTGTCACAGCACAAGACGCTTGAAGAGCGTTGCGCAGCCGCACAGATACTCCAGTCTCACAGTCCAGCAGTACAAGTACTTGTGGACACCATGGCCAACTCGGCTAACATAGCTTTCGGTGCCTTCCCTGAAAGGCTATACATTATCAGGCACAATTCCGTGGTCTACCAAGGGGGACTAGGCCCAGCGTATTACAATTTAGAAGAAGTGAGAACATGGCTTAAATGGCAAAGAGAAAACACAAAAGAGACGGCAGACCAACAGGGCGTAGAACAATAATATGTTATGATGTGCGGAAAATGAAGAATCTATTCCGAGCCACTGTTGCGTAACACGTGGGCTGGAAGCACCGAATCACGTGTTTCTGGAAAAAGGTTTCTTAATTTTGGACATCGCTTGCGGTGCGGTACCCATGGCTATGTCGGTGACTATGCCTGGACAATTTCATTTGATGCGCTCGGGCCGCAAATGACACTACAAGGGCGCAAATAAACAATATTCCCTCCAAAGGTCATTTTATTGTCCTATTGTCATAGTGATGTGAATGTGTCAACCATTTTAACAATAGGTTTTGTCACATTGCTTTGTTGGATAATCCAATAGATTTTGGTTGGCAATTTAAATGACAATTAACCAAAACAAAATAAGTCATCATACGCTCGCCTATTACGATTGCCACCTTTTTCGTGCAAAGACGAACGAGTAATACCCATTTTTAAAATTATTATAGTCATGCACTGTCTTGGGCCTGTTCGTGACGTCATAGCTGCTTGTGTTTAGTTATGACATCAATTTCCATTCCTTGAAATATTTACAACCCAACTATATCATGAATTATTCATCTTTTTGACAAGTATCTGACTTCAGTTATTGTTTTAAACGAGCTTTTGACTTTAATGAAGTTGTTATATGAAGGGCCGTACGTCATCTTATTTATATAAGCAGCACAGTCCTGATGTTATACTTCTAATTGTGAAAGCGATAAAATAAAAAACTAGTAAAAACATACTGAATGCAATCAGAAAAATGTCATTGAATTGAATTTTGGGTGACGCTCTTATCTGGTGACTTTTCAAAGCTGCGACTAGTGTGACCCTTCCAGCCCAGCGCACCCATTAGACGCCATTTTGTACAGTACAGTTTTCCTATTATATATCAGTAAGCAGTCTTTTTGCAGTCATCGAAAAGCGGGCTAAAAGTTGCACAAGACAAACCAGTCCTGAACATCCCCTCCCCAATCACACCCATCTCCTTCCAGACTCCCCCTGAATTGGGATCATAGCACTCGATATTTTGTTCTCCCTGACCCCCAAAGCAGAATATCATCCCATCAAGGACTACTGCGCAAAACGCATCCCTAGCTTGTACCATATGATTGGCTGGCGTGTCCCATCGTTTACTCTTAATGTCAAACGTCTCTACCGTTACGAAGCTTCGCACGTTGTCACGTCCTCCCATGGCAAAGATCTTGCCATCTAATGTCACGCAAGACAACCGAAATCGTGCGACGCGCATTGGAGGCAAGGAAGACCACTGTGCTGAGTCCAAATCAAGCTTTTCTACTGTAGCAACGGGCGCTGATAGATCAGTACTGTAGCCTCCAATCACGTAAAGAGTATTGGAGTAATAAACAACACCTAAATAGCAGAAAAATGGTGAGATAGAAATATTTCCCAGTTCTATATGTGTCAAGTATGCTACCGACCAAGAGATCATTTGACTACATGAGTGATAACTGGTCTCGTTTACAATTCCTTGAGGCTTACTTTATTAAGTACTTAAAGCCTACAATCAATGAAGGTCTAAAGGCCTCAAGGAAACTTGATTTATTCTGATCTTTTTGTTTACCATCCTATTGTTTAGCCTTCAGCATTTAAACCCTGCACTTGTAATTTTAAATTAGACATGATAATGACTTGAATAAAGTCGAAATATTGTTTTACAACTTATTGTCGTTTTAATCCAAAACTTGGAATTCTCAACGATGTTATCCTTACTCGGAACCGCAGTCATCTTACTTTACCTCAAACTGTCAGACCGACATGGATTTTTAAGAGATCATTTATTCATCCAGCATGCATTTTAGATCGACCTAATGAGCTTTGCCAAAAAATCCAAAGTTTCAAATTTTAGTTTCAGAGACTCAAAATATCTTAGAAAATCAAAATTAATTTTTATAGAACGAGTTTTGGATATTTTACTTCAAAATTTCTATGATAATAAAATATATACATCTTTACGGAACTTTGCAACATTTTAGTTGCAAAGACTGTGGAAATGGCTCAAAAAATTGGAACTCATGATTTTTGTAAAACGAAATTTGGACAAATATTAGGCAAACTCCCGAAAATTCTAAGAGAAAAAATATTTATCTTGACTGAGCTTTGCAACATTTTAGTGCCTTCAACGTCACTCACAGAGATAATTTATTCATGCAACATGAATTTTAAACTGACTTAGGCCCGGTTCAGACGTCGAACTTTCCATGAGCCGAACTCATTGAAAACAATGGATAATTAGGCGGTCGTCTTTGATGTAATTAGGTTCGGTTCATGGAAAGTTCGACGTCTGAACCGGGCCTTAATGAGCTTCGACCAAAGAAAATCTCAAACTTTTGATTTTTTTTTTTGCTCCAAACAGCCTAGGAATGTGTTAGAAAATTTGAACTCAGTTATGTTAAACGACTTTTGGACAAATTTTAGACCAACATTGGGAATTTCTGTAATAAAAAAAATATTTATCTTGACCGAGATTTGCAACATTTTAGTGGCTTCAACGTCACTCACAGAGATAATGTATTCATGCCACATGAATTTTGAACCGACTTAATGAGCTTCAAGAAAGAAAATCAAAATGCATCAGAAAACTAGTACTCGTTTTTATAAAACGAGTATTGGAAAAATTTTAGGCAAAAAATTCAGAATTTCCCCAATAAAACATCTATTTATCTTGACCTTGCTTTGTAACATTCTATAGAGATCAGTTTTAAAAGTGTGACGTCACTCATAGGAAAGCTACTTCCGGGTCGAAATAAAAAGCAGAACATTTTATACATTTTTTAGCGTAGCAAATCTTAAAATGCCTCAATAAAATAAACCAACAAAAATCTGACGTCTATTTGAGCTTTAAAACTGTATAATAATATTTGTTCAAATCTATTGGTTTATCCGAAATTTGCATGAGGTACTCACCAGGCCCTCTGCGTCCCGTATTCATGGGGGGTAGACCATCCCAATTTTCTTCTTCAATCAGAAATCTTTTCACGTCTTTAGATTTCTTGCCCCCAACGACAAAGATTGCAAATTCGCCCCCGCAAACAGCTGCTTCAGCCACAGGGACCCCTGTATTGTTTAGAAAAAAAGAAAAGGAAAAAAAAATACTGTCAAAGGCAGGAAGACAAGTTATTTTGAAACGGGTGAATTAACCAACTCAACTTGAAAACCCAAGCTATACAATACCCATTGCCTGAATTGACCCTTTTCGAGTTCGCAAAATACCACTGTGTTCCTCGATAACAGACTCATTTACTCAGAGTTAGCCTCATTTCAGTGTCAAAATATTCACAAATACCAACGATGAACTAAAGAATGTACAACTTCAACAATACAAACCTTAACTGAAACACGCGCATATGATATTCTACACAAAAACGAGGCTGACCCTGAGCAACAGAGAACTCCAGAATTGGAGTATTGGTAAGCTATTGTTTTAAGAAAAAGTACTGTTAAAAACACGTTACGTCATAGCGCAGCACTAAATTGGCTTTCCAGTTCGCGTTACAAAGTAAATTACGACGTCTGATGTTGTTTTATTTATAGCTTTTAAATACGCGTTCATCAGTTCTCCACTGCAGTTGGTTCAAAGTCATTACCTTCGCCAACGGTTACCCAACACATGTCTTTAGCACTAAATCTCAAGACTCTTCGAGACGAAACCAGGAATAGGTTTTCGTTAACTTTAACAGCATAGCGCAACTCTCTATCGCCAATGAGACTGGCTCCTCGGTTCATTTCAGGGCAGGACACGCACGTGGATCGAACTTGGTCAAACCTCTCTACCTCGCCGTCACTAGATGCAAACACATAGATGACGTCAGTGGTGTTTCGGGACCGTCCCTGTTGCCATGTGTCCACGTGGGACGAGGACTTCTGTTGAAGCCTCTGAGCTGATGTGACTTTGTCTTCGCATATGCCAAGACCCCGGACAAGATCTGGAATCACTCGCTCCTCTAGGAAGGTTGGAGACATTCGCACGAAATGAACATTTTCGAAAATGCTTTCTAGCGATGTTTTCCTAATAGAAATGATGCAAAAAGTCGAATTTTGTAAAAATAAGCCTTGTGCAATTCATCAGTGGCATCGTCTTCACATAGTCTAATTGGCTTCAAGCCGGAAATCTAAATTTAGACCGTTGGCTTGAACCCGCTCTAGATTGTC
>WUAP02001129.1:0-38897 GCA_015163945.2 Stichodactyla helianthus | reverse complement strand
ATGGATGGATGGATGGATGGATGGATGGATGGATGGATGGATGGATGGATGGATGGATGGAGGGAGGGATGGATGGATGGAGGGAGGGAGGGATGGATGGAGGGAGGGAGGGATGGATGGATGGATGAATCTCCTTTATTTATAAACAGTAGTTCTATAAGTTAAAAAAATTCCTTTACATGATAAGCTGTTTGTATAATTTACACTTTAAAATGAATACATAATAAATATAAATAAATATAGTTCAAAAAACAAGTTAATAACTACACCTAGTATTAATTGACTATCTCATTTCATTGAAATGATGATTTTTTAAAATCAAATTTTAATTTTACACTTTTTAAGCTAATTGGGAGTAAGTCATTTGTGGGGTTTGATTATATTTGCAGTAAAAGCTACTTGAGAGAGAGATATAGCAGGGAAAAAGATGTAGTTTTTGGTGCAAGTAGTCATTTATTGCTGTAGAAATCAATGAAAGAAATTAAGATAGCAATAAAGAAGGTTTTGGAAAATGAAAGAAAAATGAAAGTAAAAAAGTGGAAAATGAGAAACACGGGATGGAACCAACCACATTTTGTAGTGTTGCATAAAATATTGTATGGTTACAAGAACAGGGAAAAATCAAGTTAATAGACATCCAAACTTTATGCCAAAACTTTTGTCATATTTCACTTAAGTGCAATGCACAGTAAACAAAGTTGCTATACTCAAGGTCAAGGTTAATCATAAGATAACTCACTCAGGGACTTGTTCAAACCAATAGCCTTGCGTACTTCTTCCAGAAGTGGCTTAACCACAGAATTATAATGATCTTGCCATTCTGGACTCCTTACAAATTCACGATTGTACTGTGACAATTTGGGACAAAGCCTAAAGATTACACAAATTGAGAGGTATTATTTACAAAGTAGTATATATTGTAGAATCCTTGAACCCAGTCAATTTTGTAAACACTGTTGGAAATAAATACAAAGGTGAAACTGCCCAACAAATAAGTCTTGTAGAAATTTATAGGTAAAATTAATTCATTAAAGATTATACAATCTAGTACACAGAACAAGTTTAGTCTAGATGTTGGAACAATCTGTCTAGGTATGGAACTACAGTAAAGAATTATTATTTTATCCTTTGGTGATATTTGGTGACAAGTGTGTCTGTAATTAAAGTATGTGGTTCGAATTGTACTTCAATTGTGTGAACAGGATTTTTTTGTGTGAAATGACTTGTGTAAAAAGGTAATTGTGCAAAATGACCAGATACCATTCAGTTCTGAATACTAACCTTGCATTAGGTTCAATGTTGTCAAACGTCTTGTCTCTTGTGTTAATATCAACAACCTGGGTCCTATCAGACATGATGGTGGACGATGGATACAAGCCCAGCATAAGAGACTGTGCCGACTAAAGAAATAAGAATAGAAGATTGACCAGTGAATAGTATATACCGGTAATGCTTAATGCCTTTACACCCATCTCACTAATTCCTAAACAAGAGGACACAACAAAAATGCTCTCTTCAGACTTAAAATGCTTTCAATGCCATTATATTTTATAACATAGCCATGATATAATGCGTGCTGTGATTGGTTAATTCCTGTGTGCAAGTGTGCATCCATTTCACAATGGACTTGTTATGAGGGCCGACGTGCCTATTCTCATGCTTAGTAGTTTCTAGAAAGTTCCATTTAGTTTTCAAGAAGTAAATAGGTAGTTCTAGAAACTCCCATTTCATTTGTAAGTCTTTAGAGTTAGTCTAGAATGTTCTAGAAAGATTATAAGTTTGACTGTTCTAGAAGTTTATTAATAGAAGATTACATAATATTAGAAAATACTAGAATGTTCTGGAAGGTCTGCCAACACATATATTAGGAACTCTTGTCGACCAGAGTTCAGTTTCCAGCTCAGTCTTAGCGAAGTCACAACAGAAGAAGAACACAGAAGAAGAGCACAGAAGAAAAACACAGAAGAAGAAGAGGAAATCCAAGGTCAAGACAAGTCAAGCTAGAAGATCAAGCAGGAAGAAAAGCAGGAAGACAAGCAAGAAGTAAGACCTTCCAGGCAAGCTAAGATTAACTTTAAGTAGAACTAGGTTAGAATTAAGATCCCAGGGGGGGGAGGGGACTCAGAGGTAAAAGTATTGGGTATGCTCGTATCTCTTAGGGGTAAAAATCAGTGATTTGGTATCTGTTAGGGTGTTAAAACTGAAGTTTAGAATTTCAGAATTCCCTGGTATCTTTTCGGGTACCAAAAACAGGAGAGCTCATCACTTTTCACAGTGGAGTTTATGTTTATAGTTACGCAGAGCTTAGGCACTTTATTATCAGTCATATTTAACATTTCAACAGTCTTTTAATCCAATTTTATTTATTTTTTAGTGGTATCTCTTAGGGGTTAAAAATCGCCCAGCCACACCCTTTTTAAAAGACTTCCAGTATCTTTTAGGGGTATTTTTGAAAATTTCTGATGAGCATACCTGATACTTTTACCCCGAAGTGCCCCCTGGGAGATGAGGCTCACACAAAGAATCTTATTCTCAAGGGAATGACATGTGGTCTGAAAATGGGTAAACATTACACCCAAGGTAATTTGGTCTATTTTGAACAGTAGTCAGTCTTCACTTAAGTAACTGGTCATAAAGTAAAGGGAGGTGGGCTGGTAAAAAGGGGTGTGAGTCACAATAATTCATCCTGTAAATAAGGGTGGGTCAAGAGAAAGTGAGCACTAGTCAAGGGTGGTTATCAGTTTTTGTTGCTAGTGCTTAAGGGGTGGACCTGCATGTTAATTAACACTAAGAAAAGGGGTGGGCCACTTGGCAGAACTGAAAAACAACAAAGCCGCTTAATTTTCACAATTTTCTTGTTTAAATGGAAATGATATGCCAAGACTATAAGCGTTCCATTTGTTTACACCTATTTTCATAATTACGCGACCTAAAGCACGCCAGACGTCTGGGATTTTGGCTTCCGTCAATCAAAATAATTACTAACTCAGACTGCTGTAACTTTGATTGGCGGAAGCCAAAAACCCAGACTTTTCTAGTCGCCGCTCAATGTCTGGGTCGCGTAATTTTGAAAATAGGTGTAACTGTTGAGCCAAACTTGTGACAAAATTCTTGTGGAACTAGAGCAAAGTTACTTGGAGATATTTACAGAAATATCAGGGTTTTTGCTGATCAAAATATCACCTCTCCCATTATATCTCTAAACCACATTCACTAAATTTTGGTCGCATTTGATATTTTGTTATTTGGCCCCAGAAGAGCATGTTTACAAAATATTGAGCTAAAAAATGGATAGATGTCCTTGTAACGAAAGGCTAAAAAAGGTTTTTCTGCTCTGTCGGGCCACTTATTAAACAACTACCTTCATAAATGTTATTTTACCAGCCACCACTGACCCCCCCCCCCCCATTTTATTTTATATCCTATCCCTAAATGCAGTGATGCATGCCACGACTAGAGGAAACATGCAGAGGTCATGTGACTCCCTGTGTCATCACAGACAGGTACTGAAACTGCGTACTTTCTAAATCGTGTTACTTCTGCTTGTGGCCTTGCGGTCCCCTCCAAAATATGACTAATTTGCCAAATTAACTTAAACTCAAAAATAAAGTGATAGAGTAAATAATTAACCAATCGCCATAATCCAGAAGCAATTTATATTAATTGAAATCAGGGGCAAGCAAAGATAATCGGTTGCTTTTTCAAGGTAGGAGGTCGAGTGCTGAGATGCTTGCATGTGACGACATGTAGAGCTGTCTTCCTGTCTCAATACTCGCATATGGTTGGCACTTTACCAGCTTCAATACTTCTCCGCGCGTTTAAAATGAATCTCCATAACTAGGCTATGAAATAAAAATGCATCTAGATCACACACCCAAGCACATGACAATCAATCCTCAAAAAAGCGTGTTAATAAGCTGAAATCTACTACTTTGGTCAAAGAGAATGTCAACAAATTGGCTATGGTAAACTATGAAATAAAAACACACCTAGGTAATCTACAGTACACCAACAAAATACCATTGTTCTTTAGCTTTCTGAATCTTAATCCATCTTACCGTCATTTTGTCTTGTTTATCTGTAAACTATTCTTTCTTTAGAAGCTTCATATTCATCTAAAGTTCTTGTGCTCATGTCTTGTTCTCAGACAGCAAGAGAACGGTATATCTATATCGTTTCCGTCTTCCAACTCTTGTATTTAGTGAACGAAACGATTTACCCAGTTTATCAGCTCATTCTTCAAGGTAAGAATTCCCTGACTCGGCACATAATCGCTGATGAAATCAAAAGACTGTTTTGCTTGAAATTTTCGAAATAATCTCAACCAAAACAAAAGTGAAAGTATATATGTAAATTATATCCTGGATAGGCAAGACTGGTATTAACCAATCACCTTATATTATATTTCCTTTGTCTGAACCAGGACAATCACCGTGTCTGGATTCCAAGAAATCGTTACATCATTAATCAACAATGAATATAAAAAAAAAAACGAAAAAATAAAATAAAAAAGATTTTAGATTCTTTTAGAGGTTCGATTTTTGTCCCAGTCAGTAGCTGTGTTTATTTTAAATCGTGAAAAAACTTCAAATCAGACAAAAATTGTTCTTAGAAATGAGTGAAGATTGGGCCAGTAAACACAAAAACCAGGCTGGTCGGTCTTTTTTTGCTCGGACAGATTTCTTCACATTATGGTTTTACCTGTTTTACGGGTTTTACAATTTTGTGACCTAGATCGAGCCAGCAGAGCATGGTTCTTGTTACTACCATAAATGGAAGCGTTGGAAGCGTCCAAATTTTTGAAGCATTTCCGTCATTTTTCCAACAAATTTCTATAATCAGAAATCAACGTTTTTTATCAAGAAACGATGATAAGTTGCCCAAAATTTAAAAGATGTCACTGCAATATAATTAAAACTTGTTTATTTTCATTTTTCACTTATTTGATGAGATCTACCTTGTGTTTGGAGTGCAATGAATTTATTCAGTTATGGCTGCACATAAACTACTGGCAGTGAGTCGTTCACTTCTGCAATGTTTGTCGCGTCAATGACCAAGACATTCTCCTGCCCCATCTGCGCCCTATTACTATAAAACTTGGTCTTCTTTCATCTTACTAGGTAGTAAATATGTGAGTTTCCAAGTCCGAATGTCCGTTCTACCGTTCTTCATGCAGTTTGATTCCATTGATGTGTTCCACTGTTTTCATGGCTTCCATCAACCTTTGTACTAAAAGGATCATGTAGATTGGTTTTAGATAAAAACAACGCTCAAATCTAACTACATTATAGTTAAAATAATTCTCGATTTATTTTCACAACTGCGCCTGGCGTCTACGAGCTCGTAGCAAAGTTTCTGAAGCCAATGCTCTTCGTTTCTCCATAGATTCTACTGACAATACATCGCTTGCTTTAGAACTGTAACTAGAAAATGACCTTTCATCGTCAGAAGAGAAACCATCAACTTTCTTTTTGTCGTTCAAATCTTGTCGTCTTCCTGTAAACAGCCGCCTCGTTGCGTTTGATATTACAGGGCGCTCAGGCTCGATGGGTGAAGAACTATCATCTGCTTTCGCAGCCGCTTCGAACTCTGAAAAAGAAACGTCGGATCTTGAATCCGATTCTACCAAAGTAGCAGAAGAACTGGATACTCCATAGGGTGGCATTACCAAACCACGCGTAGGTCTGCCCTCGGCCCACGCCTCGCGTCTAAATGGTCGGGCATCTGTTTGATTTCTATGTGAGCTCTCGAGATTTGTAGTTGACGCTACTGTGCTCTCATGTGAAATGGTACCAACAGAATGCGTCTTCTTGAGCGATGGACCTGGAAGATCGAGTTCTCTGTTCCATAAAAGTTTGCCTTTCCTGACGTCTTCAGGATCATTATTCTCCAGAGCTGGTCTGGAAGTTTTGACACCATCTTTCTCATCTGCAAGTTCTCTGTTTATCTTAGTGGTCGGATGGTCAGTGTCAGTTTTGGTAATCTTTTGGGCATGGTCGGTTTGTGAGGGTTTTGATGTTGTGATTGTTGGTCGTGGTGGCGGTGGTGGTGAAGGTGTTTTAGTCTTGGGTGGTCCAACTTCGGCTTGTTTTTCTTGTTCCTCTTTGTCTGGGACATCTTGTGGCCCCACACCTAAAGATCCACCACTTGCTCGAACATTCTCGCTGGGAAAAGCTTTTTTTGGACCAGTTTCGGTTGGCACTTCTCGTTTGCTTGACCCTTTATTACCATCACAAGGTGTTTCCAAGATACCATTTTCTTTAAGGTTTTTTAGTAGGCTAATGAAGTAAGAGCCTTCTCTTGCACGTGCTCTGTACATGCGGACCTTTTCCCGTAGCTCTATCACCTGGTTGTAACAAATAAAAATTACTTTCAATTCGATCATTGAACAAGGGTCACAAATTTATTAGCTGAAAGCTAGTCTTATCCAATGCTATTTATCTATTTGTTCAATTTATGTATTTATTTCCTCTGAATACCATACAGTCTATTCACCCATACCTGCTGGTACCATGCATTGCTTGTAGGTTTGCTTTCACCATCTGAAACCTGCAAGAAATAAAATGAAAACCCTTCATGGTTATAAAGGAGGCCTTTATTTGTTGTGGTGGGAGTGGGGTGGGGGGTCAGCCAAATTGAGGGAGTTAGGTTACTCCACATTAATGTCAACAGTGCCTAAGACCAGTTATAAAACTTGCCATTGAATATCATGAGTTACTCACCTCATCAGGGTGGGGTATGTGAGGATGACTCGCACCTATCCATGCTCCTTTGATGTACTCATACTTTGTTGGAGACTTGAAATTTGCATGGTATTCACTTTGGAACCTAAATACGTTATTAAATAAATCATTGTGCTTATAACAAATCTACATGTAGTAATTAACTCTCTAAATCTTTCTTGGTAGTATGAGCCTTGAAACTATGAAACTATGCATTGAATATCACCCCCAAACACTTCAGACTGAGTTCATAAATGGTATGAACAAGAGTCTTTATTCTCACAGGAATAAACATAGTCACTGTGTGACAAAAGCCCATGAATCATGATGCAGCTTAATTACATACACCTTATATCATTTACAGCCTAATTTCAATTTCTGATTCTTGAAAACTTTTCAAGATTGTTCTCTATTACAGGTAGTAGTTCTCAACAAGTTATGATAAAATAAATTTATGTGAAAAAGGTATAATAGGGTAGGTGTAATACTCAAATTACTTTCATCCAGGTCCAACAAAAATTAGAAAGTGATTGCAGTCTGAACACAATATAGTAAAATGTTTTACCCACAATATCCATCATATAATGTGATGATCAAATTGGAACTTACACCATAGTTTTCTTTGGAACAGGTGGAGATTGCTGGGGCTGTTTATCAGATGGCTTTCCTGCAGCAACAGTGGGCTCTTTCCATTCTGATATTAGGATAAATAAGATTCAAGTTTATATATTCTGTCCTGGGCAGTAGTTTGAGCTTAAATATCTCAATAAATAATAATAATAATAATGGTCTCCCCTCATCGTGAGGGAACACAGGAACTGACAGCAATACATGTCAGTTTTACATATTTTTTTTGGAGGACTTTTACGGACTGCTTTTATTATTATTAAATGAAAATATCATTCCTCTTGGGGTGATTTTTTAGCTATATGATAACATGGTCTATCATGGTGTAGCTTTAGTTAAGAGTTGTATAAACTACTGATTCACAAATCATGCCTTATAAGGGAATAAACCAAATCCACCTAGGCATAATGTTTTCCTATTTCAGACCCTGTGTCGTTCATTAGGGTATTATTTCTCCATTCTTGTTTAATGCTTGCAAAGATATGTCAATATTGACAAGCTTCAAACAAAGAATCTTATTAGTAGATTTGAGGCTTTTGCATGACATATTCATAATTAAAATAGAAACTTTACCAATTTCATGTGTGAGAAGGATGTTTGAAAAAATTGACGTTTCAGCTACACTGTGGTAGCCTTCATCAGAATAATGAAAAAATCAGTGTGAGCAACTTTAGCAGAGAAGATAGCTACAACCTAAGTACAACCTGGACAAGACATCAAAGACATTGGATGCTCTTTTATTCATCGCCATGACGACAGAGATCACTAGAACAATAGACTGTCACTCATACTTATACTGACACGCTTCCTGATTTTTTCATCATTCTGATGAAGGCTACCACAGTGTAGCAGAAACATCAATTTTTCCAAACATCCTTCTCACGCGTGAAATCCTTAAAATTTCTATTTTAATTTAATTAAAGAATCTTTTTCACAAGAGGAGGTCACATATTATCTGAAATGGAAAAATGTTATGTTCAAGTGGATTTCTATTATTGGTAGTTTGAAATACATTAAAAAAACCTACATGTAACCAAAGCATTCAGGTGATAATTAACTTACATCTAGTGATGTAAGCTTCATACCAAAATACAGTACTCCAGTTTCAAGTTCTCATTTATATGTGTTAGCCTTGTTTTTGTGTAGAATATTCACATGTTTCAGTGAAGGTCCATGGAATTTCAAAGTGTTCGTATTGTTAAAAACATTCTTCAATCTATCTTTGTTATTTATGAATATTTTAACACTGAAATGAGGCTAACCCTGTAGAAATGAGTCTGTAATCAGGAAACCCAGTGATATTTGGTGAATTAAAAAAAAAGTCTATTCAAAGACCTTACACACCTATAAGGTTCTTGTCTAACTCCTTTTTTTCTGAAGGAGTTGTTATGACCGGGTGTTTCACAAACTGTAACTGATACTCAGTTTTTTTAGGTATTTTAACTTTACTGGCATTAACTGGATGTTCATCTCCCTGTACTCCATAGATCATCTTCTCAGCTGAGAGGATAGGTGCTTCATACTCCAATGGCTTCTTCCAGTCAAACTGTTTCTTGTATTCCGATAGATATCGCAGCCTATCACGAGTTTTTGTTGATGGTGCTAGACCAGCTTTGTATTGAAGGGCACAATTATCCTTTACAAGGGAAAATAATAATCATGCATTAATAAATATTTTATTAAACTACAGCAAAATTCAATAAAATTGTTTTGATTTTACAAGCTTCTGGAGCTTTCAATTCATTTTAACAAAAATAAAATTTGTAAAATGAAGAAGTGACCTTTTATTTTATCATGGTGGATATAATTAGTATATAGTCACATAGTCCTGAAGCTTAATAATACCATATTCATCTGTGTGCATAATGTGGATGTAAATTCAAATGCAAAATTTCTGTTGGGTACAAAAACATGATGAAAGCTTAATCAGCAGACCTGTGAACATTGTACAATAGTGCATGAAAGTATTCCATGGATTATAGCAGCATGTATCTAATCAATGTACTTCCCATGTACCACATCATTTTGGTCTCAGCTTCTATGTTCCATGTTTTGAACCCAAAAACAATTTTGCAATTGAGTGTATGATGACAATATTTTTACATGTAGATGTCAAACATGCTAAAAAAAGTCCAAATATAGTAGAACAAAGATCCAACATGACAGATGATTCAAGGTGTTACCAAATGTCTCAGCTGCTATATCAATAACTATTGATATTTTAATTTTCCAACCACTATACAGCTGCTTGATAAATCGATATACCTTGATAGCAGCTTTTGCAGGCTTAAGTAAATCCTCTTTTTTCTTAAATCCTCCAGCTCTTGGAGGTACATCTTCTTTGATTTTTGGCTTTATTTGGGATTGTGGTTGCCTTGATGAAACAGGAGTTGCTTCATGTGGTTTAAAATTCGCCTTGTACTCGCTCTCAAACTGAAGGGAAAAGGAAAAATGAAATATTATTTCTCTTTCTGTGAAAAAATGAGATTATTAGTATGAGCCAAATTCTGAGATATTCTTTACTTGTCATGCACAAAGGTTCAAAGTGAGGCTTTGTGCATAATGCTCAGTGATCCATGACAAGGGAAAAGAATAAATTTAATTTAGCACAAGGCCTCGTAAAAAAACCTTTGTGCATGACAAGGAAAGCATGTCTTGGAAGTGGGCTACTGAAAAGGAAGGATATCTAATGTAACGAATCACAAATAGTCATTTAGTTCTAAAGTTTTCAACCCAAGCCTCATACTCAGAAACACAAGTGTGAAAATTTCTATTAGTGTCAACAAGTAAATCCTATGTTGACAAAAACTGGGCTGCCTGTGTATTTCTAAAATAAAGTTGTCGGGCAAAAAATGAGTTTTTTGAATGCTTGATGAAAGATGGAAGCAATTTTTTCATGTGGTTTGAAATTTGATCTGCATACTTATGTGCTTACTTTCAAGCTAAAGAAACATCCTGTATACCTGCAGTGCCAAATTTGAAAAATCATTTAAGAGTTGCATAATCAGGTGAGAAGGCAATGAAAAAATTAAAATAAAAAACTGATAGCCAGTCAGCTGCCTTTTTTATCAAGACTCAAGCATATTGTATTAATGTTTAAATAAATCGAAACAACAGCATAGTGTTTATCTACACATACTGGGTTGCCTGTGTACACCAGGAATAGTAAAAATCGCTTATCTTATCCAATGAGTCATTCCTTGACATACGTAAATAGGTTTGGTAGTTATAGGAGTTGATTTGGGGATAAACATGAAGAACTAAAAGCGTCAAAAGGAAATGACATTGTTTATATTCAAAATATTTCGTTATGCAGCGAGCTCCAGCGAGCAACAATTGTGAAAAGATTGATAAAAAATTCATCAAAATTTGCTTCTTTACAGCTATTATTACCAATAATGAATCAAGAACACTTCCTTACCCTGTTCCTTGGAGCCATCTTGAGATAGGATTAGTAATATGGCGATAAAAGGCAGTGAAATGACCTCAACCTCGAGCCATGGTTTAATCCATGTGTCTAAACAAACCGCCAAACATTCCACACGGTCAAGAGGCCTGGCGTAAAGGGAGATGGTCCTTATTATACATGACCGCAGGAATACAGCATCACAACCCTTACTACTCACTTTACAGACGTCTTCTACGCAAACCACCCGCGATCTATACTGCTAAGGAAACAGCAGTGCTTCGAGTAGCTTCAGATCTCGTCTACAGTCCTCAGACTGTCTTTTATGTGGTTTTTAAGAATGGCATGTGGGTGAAGATGTGGGATGAGCTGTGACATAAGCAGACTGAGATGTAGCTCCGATCACGCCTTGAAACCTGCTGTCCAGAGGTGAATAAGCTCAAACTGATAGCTAAAAAGAGCAGTTCTACCGGTGAGTCCTTTCGAAACATTTCTAATTCTTTAATCGAAAATAAACGAAGATCGAACGTTTGACCAAAATCCTTCGAGACACCAATTAATTTCCAAGGAGAATATTATATTATTGCTCATTTTTTTATGGCTTCGAACTTTGATAGAATATTTCATTGTGATTCCTTTGAGTGAACTCCTTTTATCTCAGCTGAATTACGATAGAAAATCAGTACTTTGAGGCTGTTTTTTTGAGGGTTTCTTTGCCGTTAAGTGTTTCGGGTCAGTGGTTTGGTTGTTCGAGAGCCCTTCTTCATGGCTACAGTTTTCGGCGGTTCATCCGAGTGTTTCTGACTCGACATCTATCTAAGAGAAATAATACAAATACTCTGGCCCTTATTCATACGTTTGGCAAATTCACATAAACGTGTTGTTTAGTAGACATATGATTATTTCAAAAACTGTTTGGCTCGATCTGTCAAATTAGGGAAATTAAAAAAGATCAGCAGAATAGCATCGGAAACAATCAGTTCAAAAGACCCAACCTTTATTCTAGCGTACACCTTTGGCGTGCGATTTTCTTTCCTGAAATAACATTCCTCAAAGTGGTTTACCTATCTCGATGACATTTTGTTTTCAAGCAGCATGTGGATTTTCTTTTGTCTAGTGAAAAAGATCGCCTATTGAGGCTAGAAAATTGACTTGTGTATTTAAACATCATTTTGTTAGCCTTTATACACACAGTTTAACAATAATAGCTGAATTTGACAACACTGTAGTTTTTATTACTTTGGTGAGCTGAAGCTAAATTTGACACAAAAACCACTTTATTTAAGTTATTCTTTACCACAGGAAGTGTCATTTGGGTGTAAACCAACAAAAGATCTAAATACCAAGAGAAAATTTAATATTGAATGACCATTTCCATTTTATTTGTTCAACCCTTCTTATATTAACATAATTCTTCCTACAAGAGATCTTCTGTGTATTACATCTCGAGTTAATTGACTTAGTGCGTGCTGAAACAGGATGAAGTGTTGGGAAAGAGTATAATTATTGTCTGATACTACTTCCTTTAGTTTCTATTGCTGTCAGTGTAAGGTCTGGATCTATAAATTATCTTAATGTGTAGACATAACTGTGACCTGGTACCAGCAACCCTGTTTGTGTATTGTCAGTTATAAGCTATTTTAATTTTTTCTCTAAAAATTAGTCCTAAACACGTTGAACTGCAAAGCAAACTAAACTTATCAAATAATAAAAAATACTTCATAAGTTTGCTTTGCATATTAACTTGTTTAGGACTAATTTCTGGAGGAAAATCCTGTGATGCTAAAATTATATTTCTTAGTTTGGTGGGCAGATTAGAATTATATCACTGTTCAAGTTTGGAGATTCATATTTAATTTTTTGGGGTGAAGAGAAAGATTTGCATGTCATCCACAATGTTCAAGTGTGGATGACATCTAATTTATGACTTTTTTGATCAAATGAAAATTGTCAGGGGTGACTACAGAGCTAGTATAAGGTGTGGTTAGGGAATATAGCTAAAATTCACTAGGCAAACCTGACTTTTGCTTAATAATGCATAACATGTACAAGTGTGCATATTTGTTTTGTCCTCATTTTGAAATAGTTTTTTATTATTTATTGTAACATTGTTTAATTTCTTGCAGTTAACGTCCAGACAAAAATGGCCACAAAGAGATTAGGAGACATCTTCTCTTTGTTATTTCTTGTTCTGTATTTATGCAGTACAGGTAATACTTATGAGGAATTGTCCACTCCTGGTGTCTTAACAAACATGATAGTTGACAATGCAACTGGTAATATTTATATTGGGGGAAGCAACTTTATACTTAAAGCAAGTAACAACTTAGTCATCCTAAGACAAAACAGCACAGGTCCACATCCTGATAATCCATCATGTAATCCATTTCCTATTTCTTGTAAGAAAACAAGAGACCCCACTGACAATCGTAATAAAATTCTACTTATTGATGAATCTCAACAAAAACTGTTAACATGTGGAAGTCTGTACCATGGATTTTGTCAGCTCCGGGATTTGAACAACCTAAATGTTATGCAAGAACCAAGAGTCTTTGTTGCATCGGCACATCTAAACCCTGCCGTAGGATTCATTGCTCAAGGACCACTTGGGTTTGGAAGATTTGGAGATGTTCTTTATGTTGGAACAACATGGTTTTCAGGAAATGTTGAGGACTATTCAGCTCCAGCTGTTGCAAGCCGAAGCCTTGATCCTTTAAGTTTGTTTGAACTTGCAGTAGATGGAGGGAAAATCACGGCATTGAAATTCAAGGATACCAGTTATGTAGTGCGCTATGTACATGGTTTCTCTCACAGTGACCATAGTTATTTCATAACAGTTCAAGAAAGTTTAGCATCTTACAAAAACAGAAATAATGATCCTTCTGCATTAAAACAATATGAAACAAAAATTGTCAGCTTATGTCAAAAAGACAGTAATTATGAATCATACACTGAGATTCCCCTTAAGTGTTTGTCAAGAAGTGGAATAAATGTCAATATTGCAACATCAGCAGTTGTTACAAAAGGAGGAGGTAAACTTACCAAAAAGCTAGGGATACCTTTGAACTCTGATGTGCTGTTTGTGGCATTTAGCAAGTCGGACCCTGGCTCTAGTGAACCAACACAGAGCTCCACTGTTTGCTACTATTCTATGAAAGAAATCAATGAAGGCTTTAAGCAAAACATCCTAAAGTGTTCAAATGATCATGACAACACATATCTTGGCATACCGTGGACAAATCTTGGTAAAAACAAGTGCCAGTATCAGCCAGATTATTCTGGAACATGTCCATCAAATACAGTAAACCATCCTATTGGAGGAGACATAAGTGTTAGTTCAACAGCAATATTAGAAAAGAATCAGTCAACATTGGTATCAATAAGTGCATTACCTTATGAAAACTTTACGGTTGTATTTCTTGGAGACAGCAATGGTCATTTACTGAAGGTAAGATAGCAAGTCAACTCTGTAGCCAGGATTTTTTTGTGGTGGGGGACAGGGGGGTGAAAGTGAGGCCAAAGTAGACCAATCTTTTGAAATGTTGGACCTTGAGTACCCCAAAACATGAACCTTTGGGGACTGTAGAGGGTACAACCAGGGCCAAAGTGGACCAAACTATCCAAAAAATATGAATCTTTGGGGTATGTAGAGGGAGAAGAAGGTGTTTGTGTTTATGTAGTGACAACAGTTAAAAAATTTTAAATACCCAAGTTTGATCTAATGTTTAAAATTTGCCCATTTTCTCTTTTTTTGATGGCCACAATGTAGGTTTCTGTTGGAGACAGTAGCTCTTTATTAACACCGTACCATGATGAAACAATCTCTCCCAGAAAACCTCTCAAGAAAATTGTGCTCAGCAGAAACAAGCAGTCACTTTATGTAGCAAATGACTTAAAGGTAAATGAAAAGAAAACATTTTAATGAGCTACACTGAATCCACCAAACCATGGTTTTGTCGGAAACATTTGTAGGGTGGTACTGCCTACAAACATCTGTGACTCCACCCACAAATACAAAGCAGGGTTGTAGCTACAATTTGGCAAGCAAGACAATTGCCTCAGTAAAATTTCAGATATTATTATGAATTTTTTGGACCTGGATCCCCCTAGTTGCTCCTGTCTTCAGCGGTAGATTGCCTCAGTAAACATTTCAGTCTGGGTATGACCCTGCAAAGGAATGTGTTACTAGTTAGACTAGATGTAAAGATGGGAAGCAGAAAATATGAGTTAAAAATTGAATTCAATGGCAGAAAGGATAAAGAAAAACAGACAAAATTATTCTTAGCTGAGTCTTCTAATGAGAGGTATAGATTTTGGAAATTTGTGCAAGAAGATCAAGAGAAGTACCACTTTTTCCATCAGTGCATGGTTAAGTATTTAGACAGCGATTCATTTTACCTTCTGGAGTATTTAGAAACACATTCCTTTGTACTTTTGGGTAGAGTCACAGACGCTTATTGGTGGAGCCTTTCACATGAATTTTTCTGAGGAAACCACATACAGTTCAGTGGATTTCATAATACACTAAATGGCATACAAAATATCTGAGGTTACAATCTATTATAAATTAATCAGAGTTTAAATTTTGATTTTTAAAATATATTCTTTAACAGGTTTTTAAGGTTCCTGTGGAAGACTGCTCGTCTCATTCAACCTGCCAATCTTGTACTGGTCATGGTGATCCATTTTGTGGATGGTGTACTCTCTATAAAAAGTAACTAAATTACAGTTGATATTGTATCATTTTGTATTAAAGAACCAGGGCCATCATCAATATATTGTTATTTTTAAGTGAAAACTGACCTCACATTGCAGAGCCTGTATGATAGACATTTCCCAAATTCACTTTATTGACTACAAAACAGTGGTTCCAAGGTGAGGTTGGACTCGATATGTTACAGTAAATGTATGGTAACATCAAGTTCAGCCTTGAATTGAAACCACTGTTTCCTGGTCAATGAAGTGAAGTTGAGAAATTAAAGATCTGTTTATCTAGATGATGTAGATGCAAGTTTTGTATATGCAGGAAACCTAAGGAAAGTTTGACCAAACAGGTTAATTTGGGTGCATAAAATTGTCAATAATTAGCACAACACATGATGACGACAGTTGTTGTTACAGTTGAGCCCCAGTTGGAAGACAAAAACCCTCCATGGACCATCCAGTTAGCATAATTTCAAGCTAATTGATTCCAAGCTACCCCCTCTGGATCCACCTCTGGATCCACCCCTGGTATCTGCCATCACTTTGGCCAATTCCTGCACTCAATTTCTATTAATCCTGGCACCAAACCTTTCATACCTTATAGTTTACACAACACAGTTGCTCTACTTTAAGGGTTATGGTCTCTCATCACCTTATTCCTGACAGGGCACAAGGCAGCAATCACTTACAAATGTCTTATTATTTTTGAACCCATTGCTACTCTCACAGGTGTGTTCGCAGAGCCCTATGTCCAAATTCAGTTGTACATCCTTTTCGCTTCACTACAAATGTCTCCCAGTGTATCCAGTTTGTTTCTACTCAACCTGTGAGATTTCCATATGGAAGTGTTATACAGGTAAAATACAGAAGAAGAAAAAAACTATTGTGTAACAATCATATTTCTGCAACCTTGACATCTTCAGAGTAAACCTTTTGGCAATAGGCCCTTTGCAGGAAGCTTTGTATTTTTCGAAGTCAAAACAATCTTACGAATAGACAAAACCGCTCATAAATAGTAAGTCCACATCGCACGTATTTCCATACAAAGCTTTGTATTTCGATTCTTGCGCGAATCCGCTTGCCAGTCAGTTCTCATTGCTACATGGCAACGCATCACGTGTCAGGGGTCCTGCAAAGGGCCTATTTATACACAAGATTCAGCTTGTGGGTAGAGAGAATATTGTTCAGATGTGTATTTCTTCTGATTCTATATCTGTGAATATTGATTAATCTTAAAACAATAATACCATAAAGAATGCACCATTCCTAACAATTTTATTCAAACCCTTGTAACACTCCCAGACAATACTACTATTTATTCACATTATATTAGTATCTGAGTATTTATTATTGCTGTACCTAAACCTGTAATTCGGTTACTTACTGCAGAAGGTTTAAATAAACATTATTATTATTATTGAGCCTGTATTAAATGTATTTGTTAAATACAATTAACAGTGATAAAATATGCACCTCTTTTTTTATCTAGTTTGAAGCTACTATAAAGAGCATGCCTCCCCCTGCCAGCGGTCAGACCTACACATGCTATATCAACAATAAAGTAAGATCAACCGTTGTTATGGCCAATGGCACTATAAAGTGCAGTACACCTATGGCAAGGGACCTGCCTCCAATCACAAGTGATACAGGTACTGCTTGATACGTGACTGTAAAATACTTCCTGTATGAATGTGTACTGATGAGGATGTGCCAAGTATTGTATAGATTAACAATTATCTCCAGAATTGCTGATCACAGGGAAAGGTAAACGACCATTAATTGGTTGCAAACAGTTGTGACAGAAACATGTTTTGTTGCATGGTCATACTTCAAAGTTTTAGCCATGAAACTTCAAAGTTTCTCCTGCCTTATCAGTAGTACAATTCTCCAAATAAATGCAATTTATCCAGTTTCTAGACTTGATTTTGCATATCTTTTGAGAGTGCTACTCCATGCTGAATTTTTCTATATATATTGGCAGCAATTGTTGGAAAGATCATGGAACTAGAGAAAATTAAGCCAGGAGACATTTGGGAATTGGCCAATTAAAACTTTGAAGTTTAATGTGACAGAACAGTATGGTTAAACATCTTAAAGATTAGTTTATGTTAATGAGACTAAGATGTGGTTTTTTTTTCATTTATCTTTTTGTATTTTAGGTGACGTTCTTGTGGATTTATCATTGTTCTCATCTGAAACTAGCATCATGTTTCTTTCCACCAAGATACCTTTTTATGACTGTACTCTGATGAAAAGGTAGGAGAGCTTGCTTTTCCCTTGAGTATTATTCCTTTGCTTAATGTGGAAAGCAACTGAGGAGGTCTATAGGTTTAAGAAAACACAACTATTATTATAGTTGAGCTCACAACAAGATGTTCTTTTGTTTCAAAAATCATAGTTGAGGCAAATCTGGTCAATGTAGTTTATACACATGTAAACTGCCTCATTTATGTATTGACTTCTGACATCCAATATATCTATTATTGTTAAGTCAATTTATTTTATCTTCCAGATGTGTCCTGTGTTCTGAAAGCAACTATGACTGTGATTGGTGTATTTATGAAGGGAAGTGTTATGCCGATGGAAGTGCTCGTTGCCCTGGGGAGATTATTTTATCCAACAAGGTATTTTACACAAGCTTGTCGGCTGGGGGGCAGTTTCGGAAGGGGGGGGGGGTTATCCCACATGCTGTTGAGGTCTGGTCTGGACCTCTTTTTTTGGCTCTTTAGAAAAGTAAAATAAAGGTAAATGAAAATGAGCCCAAGATACATAAAATCAAGAAAAATGATTTTAGTGATAAGACTTAGGCAATTTGTAACCTCTTTGAAGTTTAACATTTCAGTCAGCTTTCTTGTAATCTTTTGAGTATCCTGCTGATCTCACACCTAGCGCACAGGTCCATCTTATTGGAAAACAACCCCAGCCCCACCAGAATTCAACTCATGGGCTTGTTACATTTCATATTATCCTATTATTATTTTGCATATATGTTTAACACAAAAGTTGAAGGGGACATCTTATAAACGTGTATCCAAATAAAGTTTTAATTTATGATTAATTATACTGGTATGTCATTTCTGTTCATCTAGAAACGTACTGCTGGTGCAGTTGGCTGCCCTTGGATTGCAGAAAACCAAACCTTTCTTCTGCCTAATAAAATTGCTACTTCAATGGAAATAAAAGCCAAAAACCTTCCTCCTTTAAAGGTAAAAAATCATGGTTTATTTTTCCAAACGGTCTAAATAGCAGACTATGGGAAAAGCCCTCCTTAAATCAACAACTTTTTCACTGAATCTCAAACTCTCTTTATAATTAGTACTTTTGTTTAGTCCTTGTATTGCTTTCTCTCTTTGTTTTCTACAATTCCTTTGTTCAGGATAGTTATTCAATTCATTGTAATTACTACTATTTATACAGCCTTACACATTTGCTTTTTAATGATGACTAAATGAATTTAGTCAAAGTTAAAACTTGAGGCATGGCTGCAGCTGATATAATTAATGGCAGATCCTAGCTGTGGCTGCTTTGTGCTGCTTTTGTGCTGCTCTTGTGCTGCTTGTTTCTGCTGCTTATTGCCAGGTTTTGCCTGCTCTGTGCTGGATTCCCTGTGCCCTTCGCGGTCCACTGGTCAGCAGTTATCCAGAATCTGTGGGGCGCCCCTTCTCTCTAAGGGCTGTCATTGCCCTCGTGCTTTGCTGCAGCTTTTTGCCTGATGATGGCAGTGGTCTTGCTGAAACATGTCTATTAAAAGTTTCATAATTTTTCTTAAATTCATGGTTTATTTTATGTTTTCTTCACAAACAAGGACCAACAAAAGTTCATCTTCATCTCCATCTTCACTGCTACAGGATTGAAATCTGAATTATTGAGAGGAACCACTCATCTCATTAATCACCTCAATTTGTAGTCTTACATTTATATTTCCTTTCAGCACAACTTCAAATATGAGTGCAATGTGAAGGTTGAAGGAAAGAATTTTAGAATTGCTGCCTTAAGGAACAGCGATAGCCAAGTGATTTGCCAAGCATATTCTGTAAGTGACCTGTAGGATTGGTAGCCATGTGACATGAAATTGAAGATGCTGTGTGGTTTTCAGATGCTTTGTGGTTTTCATGTATTGGCATTCTGTGGCATTCTTCATTAGAATGATGAAAAACTGCTGTTAACATGTTGCCCCTTTGAGTTCATGTGTGGCCTTTGAATACCACATGCAAATTGAGTTTATTCAATTTGTTATTCTTTCCCTTGCCAAAAGGGTTTTTTTCTAGGTTTCTTCCCTCATTAACATCAATCAACATGTAAGATGAGTGTCGTGTGTCATAAATATTTGAATGTAGTGGTATTGTTTGTGGAATGAATCTCAGGGAAGAGCCCCTCAATTAGCCTGTGTTGCTGGCAGTCTGTACTAAGTTGTGTTTAGAGAAAAAGTGGGGACTGCCAGTATTGCAGGTTATACCCCTAATGGGAGTGACAGTTAACATGTTTTCCTTTTTTAATGGAAAGAAAATGGCAATTTGAATGCCATGTTAACAGTATTACTCAACGTTTTTTTTCACTGTCAATCCTTTGTTTTTCAGTATTCTTACACCAAGCGAAGTCAGTACTTATCTGCAGAGTTAAAGGTTTTGTGGAGAGGAACTGAGATCCATAAATCTGATTCTGTACAAGGTAATCTCTGGGCTTGCCCCCCTTGCTTATGATAGCAAGCTTTGCAAGACAAGGACAAAAGCAAACATTATTTTAGATTTTAAAATTCAAAGAAGAATCTCACAAACATTTGCAAAGCCGGAGAGCTTCCAGGCGATCTTTAACCAACGTATTAAACTGCAATTGATTAAAAGTACTGTCTCTGTGTGATTTTATGAATTACTTATTCATTTTCAGTTTCCTTGTACAAGTGCGATGTTGGGAGAGAGGACTGTAGCACGTGTTTGGTTGCTGAAGCCAAACTTAACTGTGGATGGTGTAAGCAGATAAGTTCCTGTCACATGCAAAAGGCTTGTGCCCAGAAGTGGATACACCGTTCACAGCCGTGCTACACCAAGCCAGTCATAAAGAAGGTTTGTATCTTCGTTGTTACTCCATGGTCAAGTAAGCATGCTGTTTTTCAGAATGTTTGTTAAGCTTTATCAAACCTTTCAGTCGTTTACAAACTGAATTCTACCTATCTTTGTCAGTGTGAGTTTTTAGACCTATTTTCTCTCGAATTTCGACTACAGTACAACCCTCTAGAAACACGTTCTTTATCTGTAAAAGAAGAACAAATGTGTTTGACAAGATAAACAAGACGTTAGCTTTCCAAATTATTTTGAATGATAAACAACAAACAAACGACCGAGGAACTGCAGAGTTGAACCTGCAGAGTTTTGATATCATGTGTTTTTTGTTCAACAGTTTTGGCCGATGGCAGGACCTCCTCAAGGAAACACAGAAGTAGAGATCAACGGAGTTGACTTTGGGAAGGATTTTGATGACATTAGGAAATCAGTTTTCATTGGCAATTACACCTGTATTCCAGATCCAAAGAAGTACATCGTGTCTAAGAGGTATCCAGTGTTAAGTGTTGAAGATTTTTCAGTTTTACCCGCGATTAAGTTTTCAGTGTCTGTTCGCATTTTGGCTTGCAAGATGGCAGTGAATTGAAAAGTACTGCATGTCGTAGATCAAGATGTTAAGTTTAGCTTTTACTGTAATTGAGAGCAACCTCTTTGCTCTTTTTCTGAAATAAAGTTTAAAGTATAAAACCATAACTCACACTTATAAGCCTTTCCTTGGCAAAGCTATTTTGCTAGGTTTATGTGCTCTCTAAGATGAAAAAGTTTGACTAGTTTTTCTTCAATAAGTCTATTTGTTCAGAAGCTAGAGCGCCAGCTTTTCAACACTGAAGGGGACTTGTCAAAGAACTAAATTCGGTCTTATGATTGAAAAACCTTAATGCTTTTACCTCTTCGCAGAATAACCTGTAACACGACTAGAAGTGGTCGAGAAGTCAAGGGGCCTGTCATCGTCACTGTCAATGGTATAAAGGGCTCTTCAGGATCTCTCTTTTCCTACCAGGTAAATGTATAACTATGTTCGCTATATCTAGAAAACTCCAAAATTAGGCTGTGAGAAAAGCATGGAAAATGAATTTTGAGGCTAGTATGGGGACTCCAGATTAAGATATCAATCTTGGTACTGTAAAAACATGTAAACAAAACAAACAAGAAAGGAAAAATGAGAGAAGCTAAAAATAGTTTTTCAACAAGAAAGCAATCTAGACAACAATAAATATTACAAAATTGTGATTTGAAATTTTTAATTTCAACTTTCAGACTCCTGCGGTCAAGGACTTTAACCCCAAGAGAGGACCAGAGTCTGGGGGCACATTAGTCAACATTACAGGAATCAAGTTGAACACTGGTAGACGAATTAGCGCGTGGCTTGGAGATACAGCATGCGTTGTTGAAAGATCGAAGTAAGTAGTCTCATCAAAATTCATCTTCTTTCTTTCTTTCCTTTCCTTTTCTTCCTTCTGCGAGTCCCTCCAACATTTCTACTAAATTTGCAACTTCTCTGCGTTGTTTTATTTACTAGATTTTCTAATTCTCTTTCAGAGTGACAGACACTAGTATCCCCTGTGTAACTAGCTTCGCTGCAACCAGAACAAGAAGAGCGGTGTCTAACGAGTCGACATCTCATGATGTTGTGGTCTCATTTGATGGTTTCCTTCCACCCAGCCCACCAGGAAAGTTTGAGTTCACTGCCGACCCGGTGTTCAGCAACATTGATCCTGACAGAACCTTCCCAAGGTAAGAAACCCTTATAATTGTGTCGTGAGCCGGTATTTCCTTACTAGACCTTTGAAAATGTGCAAAACTCCATGAATGTGGTTGTGCTTTGATTGTTTGTCGTTGTAATCTTTTCTTTTCTTCATAGCGGTGGTCTGAAGTTGACAATCACAGGCAAACATTTTGACAGCGTTCGCGTGCCAAAGATTTTCTTCAAAAAGGCTGGAGACGAAAAATCTGTGTCAAAATCAGAGGTAACATTCGAAAACATCTTTACTATAGAGTACTTTCCTTTAAGAGTATGTGAAAAAGAAAATTGATTATGTCTTGTGTAAAATCCTCAAGATTGCAACAAAGAAAATGGAAGAAGATCGGATTGTTTTGATCACGTGTTTCTTTCCTTGTAGATCTGTGACGTCATCAGCAGTACATCTATGATATGCCCAAGTCCAAATGTATCAATATTTGACATCAAACCAGGATCAAAGAATGGTTCTGAGGTCATTGTTGGATTGGTCATGGATAATGTTCCTGGTCTAGAGAATGTTACTACACTGGCTATCGTCGTAAACCCGTATTTTACGCCTTTTGATGGAATCAAGGAGATTAGTAGCGAAAGCCTTATTCTGGAGGTTTGTACCGTAGATTGGGAATCTATTCTGTAGACAATATTAAGGCCTATACACACTAAGGGTTTTACTCCGGGAGTAGGCTCCAGGGTCGTTTTGCCCCTCCGTGTGTACGTGTACCAAAGATTTCATGTAAAAAAAGTATACGTTGTGGCGGAGCAGAATTTTGCGCCCGGCTTACGCCTTACGCCCTGATACTGCACAGTATAGTCTCGTCCTCTCAGCCCCGAGGATTCGAGAGGCTCGAACTTCAACGGCTTTTTAAAACATTCTGATTGGTTGTAATTCGAATAATACTCCAAGTTGATCCTCAAATGCCTGAACAGTGTCGCAGCTGTAAACAAGCGCCGGAAAAAATATGCTTAAGTCAAATCCTATACCGTTGTATTAAAGCATAACAAGTCAAGGCCGAAGCTAATGGCCGAAACCTCTAGTTTAAAAGTTATTAAAAAATCAGAGGCAAGCTAACAAACAATACTATATCATCATGGATTCTGGTTGCGATTTTACAATATTTAAAGCATAACAAACTACTATTGTTTGTTTTCTATAGGGGACCAATTTGGATATTCTGTCTAAGAAAGACGTGACCGTGACGGTGGAGGGAGTACACTGTAACGTGACGGTTTTGGGCGAGGTACGCAGTGTAAAATAATAGATAAATACCAAGAGAGAATGAACTCATTCTCTCTTAATAAAAACGTGATTGAAGTGGCATGCATTTGATGCATTTTAGAAATGCTAATTTTTTGGAGAAAGGAAGACCAGTGAAGACGGAGAAAATCGGCTTGAAGCACAGGAGAAGACAGACAACTGAATGACTACTCAAATAGGAAACCAAGTCCAGCGGCTCCGAACTAGGTCGTGTGATGCTGAAAGGAAAACGCGTTTATACTTTTCGATGCGTCCACATTAAAACTGACGAACGAAAATATCGAGAAGACCAGCCTTCCGGACTTTTTTCTCAGGGCTGCCTTACCTCTAGACTGTCTGGGACTAAATTTGCCTTTTTCTCCCACGAATCAGCGTCCCAGCGTAATTCCACTAATTCACCATTATTCTATTGTATAACAGAAACAGCTTGTCTGTACAGTTCCAAAGGAGGAAAGCCTTCCTGAAGTAAAGAATAAAGAATACACAGTCATAGTGAGTCTTTAATCTTTTTATACAGAATAAAGTAGTTTTTTTATTAAGACTTCTTTTTTATCGCTCGAATCTCTAGATAATGAAACTCTCAGCCAAATGCAGTCGTTATTGATTCGTGCAATCGCTTGTTCAATATTGCATGTATGTCAAAGAATTTTTAAAGATAGAAAATTTGAAAATTTAGATTAAAAAATAACCACTAAGAAATCTGCAGATTTTTAGCAGTAAAAAATGAAGGCTGATCTTTGAAGTTAGTCTTTTAAAGGGCTTTTAACGGTAAATGTGGTTTGATTTTGTAATTGAGATTACGATCTTTTGTTTTTATACTGTTAACTCAACTAAAATGTGGTTTCATTCGAGCCAAAATCATCTAGCACAATATTTTGTTCTTATTCTTAGGTAAAGGCAGGATTTCTGACGTTTAATCTTGGAAAATTAAAGTACTTCGCAGCGGTTAAGGAATCAAGATTCCCAATGCTGTACATCTACATTGGAGTCGGTGCTGGAGCGTTCATTCTTTTGCTCGTTATTATATGCCTCTGTTGTGCTTATCGAAGGAAAAAACGACAACAAACGAAAAATATCAAAGAGTACGAGATGAAAATGGATAATCTCGAGTCTAAAGTAGCAAAGGAATGCAGAGAAGGTAATGTAGTTTGATTTTTGGATCTTTTCAGGAAAAAATTATCACCCTTGTATTGACAACTTTTAAAAACAGCCGACTAGTTTACTTCTTACTTATCTGTCGATTAAAACCAGTGCTACAATCTCTCTAGCTTTTTAAGCTAACCTCTCGTCTTCGTTAGCACTCCATCGTTACCTCCACAACATTTGGAGCGAGGAAGGTGCGCCAGCATGACTCTAGAATGGCTTCCATATTCAAGCACTTTGATTGGATGTTTGGGATTTTTCTCGTTTTTTGATTGGTTAACAGAGAAAGCCGTTTAAAAGCCTTGGTTAACCATAGAAATCTTGATTTTGGGGCAAAATGTTAGATATTTATGAATGAAATATTTGATTTCAGCGTTTGCTGAGCTGCAGACGGACATGACAGATTGGTCAAGCGACTTATCACCGACTGGAATGCCATTCTGGGACTTCCGGACTTACGCTATGCATGTATTGTTTCCCGGAGTAAAGGAACATCCTGTCCTTCTAGTTAAGGTACAAATCACCCGCAAATAATCCTAACGTTATTCGCTTGCCTAAATCTAGGACGAACTACAGTCAATGATGGAAAAAATTCTCAGGAATTTTTCCTATATCTCAGGTTATCAATTTTAAAAACGTTGACACTCGACACTGACCGTCGCATTAAGAAGAACGGTTGCATAGGAACACATTTTACAACCTCACCAGTCTCAGCAACATTGGCACCATTTAGTAATTTATTCGTTTACTGATTCGCCAAAGGGCGGGAGAAATCACAATAGAAAACGAGGTCCCTTACACTTGGTAAAGCTATACATTGTATCATGTTTGTGTATCTAGAAACTGTTTTTCGAAAGCAGAACCGGCCACGTCCTGCAGGGCTAGCGTTTTCGTTTTGGTTGACATGGCAAAGACAAAAGACTTGGAACATTCTCTACGTTCATGTAAAGCTCTCCCGAGTGATATACGTTTACACTAATAACTTTTTTTAATTAGAAACATTGTCACACTTTGCGGCTGTTGTTTTTCTAGAGCAATTTGAAACCCAATTGGGAGACTGGGCTCCGAAAGTTTACTCAACTTATCTACAACAAGGACTTTCTGTTGATTTACATAAGAACTCTCGAACTGCAGAACACTTTTAACATGAAAGACAGGTAGGTGATTTTATATTTTTGGCAATATTTATATTATTATATTATCTTAGTTCCCTACAGTTTTACTACAGTATTAGTCCTACGTCACTACCGAGCTCAATATGGACTCAATGCTGATTCAGAGTAGACTGGAAGGGATTTTTCAGTTACCGTATTTACTCGAACAAACGCCGAACCTCGAATAAACGACGGATTCAAATAAAGGCAGGAGGCGTTTACTTGAGTTAATATGGTAAATTTGGAAAGGCTACTGTGTAAACGTCCATAGTTTCTCAACATGCATCAAACTAGAACCAACATGGCGGACGAGTGGTTAAATATGAAGTAAACTCAATGTTCAAGCATTTTACCTTATAAGCGGTGAAAAACGTAAATAACTGGTAACCTGATAATGCTTGTTGATGGCTTTAGGTGTAACCTTGCTTCACTGTTGATGGTGGCTCTACAAAACAAGATGGATTACGCTACAGAGTAAGTCGTGAACATGTGAATTAATGTTTAATCATCCCAGGATCCTTCTCGCGCTTCAAAATTTTGTACGCAGTGCATCCTGGGATGAAGTTCATCTTCGCGGCACGAACTCGGTCAAGGCACGGCAAAGAACTTCAAAAATCTAGAAAACATCACGGTCGCATCAAGGCACGCTTACGGCACTAACCGTGCCGCGACTTTTTCACAGTCATACGAAATCTGCTCTATCATTTTCCCATCCACTTTCTTCTATCCTCAGTTTTGCGAAAGGACTATTTCTTGTACAACTGACGATAATTGTTTTAACAGTTTTATTTTCGCTGGTGTTTTTAAATAGAATACTGAAACAGCTGCTGTGTGAACTCATACGAAAATCTGTAGCACAAAGTCATCCAAAACTGCTCCTTCGAAGGTAAGTTTGTATAAAACGTAGACCCTAACTGGTCAGTGTTAAGTACTAAGCATGCGCAGTGAAGCGTTAATCAACGATCATCATACCTGAGCCGGAACTGGTCAGTGGTAACTAACAGTCATGCGTAGTGAGATGTGATTTTTTAATTTTAATTTTTTTTGTAGGACCGAGTCAGTGGCAGAAAAGCTTTTGACCAATTGGCTGGCATTCTGTATGTACAACGACCTTAAGGTATGCTGATCAAATTTGTTCAATTCCCATGTTACACCGCGGCATCAAGTTTTCGCAAAACGGCGTATCACGAAAAATCGTCGCAAATCCCTCTCATTTAACTTTAGCTTTAGTCTGTTGCAAAGAGTAAATGATGATCTTCTTTGCATTTTTTTATGTATGTCATGTTCTTTCTTCCTTTTTTCTTCTCCAGAAAGATTCTGGTAAGCCATTGTTCTTGCTGTTCATGGCAATCAAGGGCCAAGTAGAGAAAGGACCTGTGGACGCTTGCACAGGAGAGGCACGATACTCCTTGAGTGAAGACAAGCTTCTACGACAAACCATTGAGTATGAGGTACAAAGTCAAACTGAGCTGAAACAATTTCTGTATAGCGTACGAATCCCCCTGATACCCTGCCCTACCGACCCTGTATATTAGTCTGTTGATTCTGCCATCATATTTAATTTTCATGAAATTCTTACAGTTTGGTTTCACTTGCTTTTTCTTACGCTTCAGGTGTTGAAGGTCTCTGTCAGTCATGAAGATGACGCTCCTATCCAAGTAAGCCTTCTTGACTGTGACACCGTTACTCAAGCCAAAAACAAGATACTGGATGCCTTCCATAAGGTGATCTCTTAGATATAGTGTATTTGTGCCTGTTTTTCCATTTACTTGCCAGTCCATCCCCATCCAATAAACCAACTAATTCCATCTATCCATTTCCTCACCATTTATCCCATTCCATCCATCCATTCTCGTTATTCATCCCATCCAATTACCCATTCCATTTCATCCATCCATCCATTTCCTCACCAATCGTCCCATCTCATTCCATCCATGCGTTCTCGCCATTCATCCCATAGAATAACGCATCCATTCATTTTCATACCAATCGTTCCATCTCATATCCTATCCATTGATCCATCTATTTAACCATTTTTGTATCCTTTTTCCCTAGCATGAACCATATTCAACCAGGCCATCTGCCGATACCTTCCAGCTAAGTATGTTCACCCTCTGACTCTAAAGTATTTTCACGTGACGCCATCGCGGCCATATTGGTTGGTTTTCCAACATGGCCGCCATGCCTTTGTCTTTTGATCCTCTTGGGAATAGCCAAACACACACTATTGTCGTTTTCGCTTGCTTGTTTTGTAGTCGTTATCGAGAGGACATTCAACATCAATTGTCTTTTTTCGCAATACAGGTTGGATCACGGCAGATGGAAAAGAGAAGGTGTTAATGGATGACGATGCGTCGTGCGTTATAGAAGGGCAATGGAGAAGATTAAATACATTAGCCCATTATCAGGTAGGTCAACAGGGGCGGGTTCAGGATTTTTTCTAGGGGAGGTTGCACTCGTGAAAGGGGCAACATGGTAGTGCGAACTTCCTTTTCCTGTATTTTATGGGGTGAGTGTACACCCGTAGCGATAGATTACTGTGTGCGATAGATTACGATGCAGTTTCCGTAGAGCGAAAGCTGATATGATTTTGGATTTGATTTTTGATTAGGTTCCGAATGGAGCTTTATTGAAGCTGTCCACTCATCACACACAGTTTTACGGCAGCGCCGGATCAGGTAATCACAGTAATTTTACAACATGTCTAGAACGAGGAGGAGAATGGTTGTGATGGTGGTGTTAGATGGTGACGACGAAGAAGTTAGCGGATGTATGTTGATATAGGTGTTAAAACAAAACAGACGATGTTGAGAAAACGATGATATGACTAGCAGTGAAAAATAAATGTTATAACTATTTTCCCAGATTTACACCTACATAATATACCAAGGACGTCATTCAAGCCATTTAGTTACACTCCGTTATCTAAAGGCAGTAGAGAAGACCTTGAGGAAGCTGGTCGAACCTGGCATTTGGTAAGTCTGTCCACAAGTCCCTAACATAACCTGCTTAAAACTGCTCCAGAAACGGTTCCAATGCCTTCTTTCGATACGGCGTGCCACGGCATGAGTGAAGAACACGTTTTCGAGAAAGTTAGCTCGGTTTTCTTGACTGACATCGGAAAAAACAATTCGTTTCAGGTGAAGCAAATCGACTACCCAACGGACCAAGAAGATTCGCGTCATAGTAAGATGTTATCAGAAATCTATCTCACAAGACTGCTAGCCACGAAGGTAAGTATATACACCCTAAAGGTCTGGTAATACAAGCAAGATAATCGCGCAACAAATGTTGCTTGAAAGTTGCAGAGAGATGTTGCTAGTACTAACACTATGTACGGTCATGCAACAAAAATCGATGTGCAAGTTGCGAAATTCTACTGCACGAAGTAGAAAGAGCTTCTACTTTTTGCAGCAAATAGCCTCAACTTCGATTTCTGTTGCGTGGCAAGTTGCGTACGTGGTTGTAACACAAGCAACATAGCTCTGCAACTTGCAACGCAATAATGTTGCGCGGCAAGATGCACATTTTCTTGTTCGTATTGTATTACCTTCCCAAGAGGATTTGTTGCTAAGAATTGAAATTATTTCCACTTGCTTTCAACCAATCACAAAAGAGGATTTCTGAATTGCCGCTGACCAGAAGAAACTGAGGCTTTGGAATTGAGAAGGGTTTATGAAGCAACGGCTGAAATCGTTTTTGCATTTTTCTTTCTTTCTTTAGGGGACGTTACAAAAGTTCGTTGATGGTTTGTTTGATGCAGTGTTCTCTGTGAATCGTCGCACATCAGCGGCTCCATTACCTGTTAGGTTTTTGTTTAAGCTGCTCGATGAACAAGCACAGGGATTGAACCTGACGGACCCAGAGGTCCTGCACACATGGAAGAATAACAGGTGGGTTGGATGGAAAATGCATAAATGAGTGAATGTGAATAAGTGAGTGAGTGAATGAATGAATAAATGAAATGAACGAATGTGTCAGTAAGTCCAAGTGTCATTTCCCCCCCCTGATGATGGACTATTGACACACTGAGGAAGCTACGAATAAAATCAAAATCTAGTTTGACGAAGAGGAGTTAGATTTCATGTCATGTCAAATGCATGAACTGATGCTGGTCGTAAAGAAAGCTTTTGTTTTATCTTTTTATAGTTTACCACTGCGTTTTTGGATAAACATTGTCAAGAACCCAAACTTTATTTTCGATGTCTTCAAGGCGAATATTGTCGACTCGTGTCTGTCAGTTATTGCACAGGTGAGACTATTTGTTAGTTGTCGAGTATTGTTACAAGTACTTGTTTTCTGTCTGTCTGTCTGTCGAAAGGTGAAGTTTGTGTATTTATTTTATTCAGTGCTACCGTAGGACTACTATATCCGAGTCGTTACATTTTTAATATCGCAATCTTTCTTGCAGCTTTTTATGGATGCTTGTTCGACCTCAGAGCATCGTCTTGGCAAGGTAAATCTAAATCTCTCTTAATCTCATTGCCTAGCTTATTACTGTTATTACCACTGGACTTAACGAACATGTCTGGCGCTTTATCATTCCAGGACTCGCCTTCAAATAAGCTACTCTACGCTAAAGAAATCCCTTTATACAAAAAGCGGGTGGAGAGGTAAGAGCACGTTTCCTGGTTGTCCATGGAACATTAGGGTTTAAAAAAAATACTGGTGATGAGCTTAACCGCTTAGAATTCTGGGGCTGTATTTAGAGACGTACATTTTTTCTTTTTCTACAAATTTAGCATGATATACGAAAGGCTTTCATCATCAGTTTTTAAGTCGGTTTTCTCTCCATTTGGCAATTCATTAATTCTAAATGTCTTAACTAGTATTCCTTTTCGTAGTCATTGCGTGGTTATAATTTATTAATAAATAACTTATTTTCTTAGTTACTATAGCGACCTACGGGCTCATCCGGCTCCGAGTGAAGACGAACTGAAAGATTATTTCGCGGATTTGTCAGTTGTAAGTTTTTATTTTGTCTTATGATTTTTGTTTGTTTTGGTTGTGTTGTTGTCGTTAATGTTGTATTTTTGGGGGTTTATTTTGTTAGCAATATAATGGCATGTTCAACGCTGACCTCGCATTCAAAGAGCTGTTCCGTTATGTCACCAAGTACCAAGACCAGGTGAGAAGTCGCAAAGGAATGGATGGATGAATGAATGAACGAGCGAAACGAACGAACGAACGAACGGAACGAACGAATGAATAATACATCCATTCATCCATTCTTTTATCCTTCCATATTCCAACGCCTAATGGGAATGTATTTTTATGTCCTACATCTTTCATTTGCTTTCATTCATTTTTCCTCTCATTTCTTTCGTCCGGTCTTTTACTTCCAATGCTCAAACTTAATCAACGTTGCCTCTCTTGTTTCTTTATTTCCTAGCTTCAGGAAAAACTAGAAGAGTCAGGATTTCGTGACCTGGCTTCAAGACTTGAGCACATTGCTGCTGAAATAGATGACGATTGATTCAAAAAAGAAAAATACCAATAGCATCCAGTAGTGTCACACAAGTAGCGTGACCGTAACCAAGACGACCGCTTATGGTAACCTAGGAGATCATGTCGTAATTTATTGAAATATTTTTGGAAACATATTTTACTAATAGCTGTATTCGCCCTAAAATATGTCGTGGGCGTACTGAATTAAGAAATTTGTGAATTGGAGCTACTGCAAACGCTTGCATTTCATGGGAACACCTAATAATCACAAGCAGCTCCTGAAAAATTAAGATGAGGTGAATTCCGTCGGAGATTGTTAAATAATCCTAACCATCCACAATGTATTATATTGTTGTTTACTTACCTTGTATTCGCTGGTAAACTTTGCAAAATCTGCGCTAAAAGGTAAACTGTCACTGTATGAATATACTGTGATGGGTGTGAATGCCTCAGCATGAAAACAAGATCGATGGAAATGGATTCAAAGAGCTTTAATTCCTAAGCCACCATTTGCCTGGCAGAGAAAATGGTGAATTGGCTCTCTTCAGTGCGCATTGCATTATGGATGACTAGGATTCGTTGAGACACAAAATGGCGGACTTTTTGTTGTAGTTCTTTAAACAATCCCACAATTCACTTGAAGAGCTGTTACCATCCTTCTTTTGTGTTTCGAAAAAGCAGAATTTTGGACATTTTGTCGAGGAACAAAACTAAGGCAAGCATTAACCGCCTTAAAACTATACATCTAATACAACTATTCCAGAGCACCCGATTATATAGAATATAAAGATTAGCATTTTGTTTGTTTTTAATAGAGAATAAGTTTGATGTATTTTTTTGTGAACCCAGTCCTTGAGATAGGTTAATTTACCGACCATGGTAGTTATCATGGAAACGAAAATCATTCGTTTCTTCGTATAGCTTAAAATGAAGTTTTATTTAAGGGAAATAGTTTAATTACTGGATAGGATGAGAAAACACCTCCTTCCTTAGCGGCCCCCAGAAGGGCGAGATTGTGTTGATAGGATAAGAGTTGTTTTTAGTATTATTTCGATATTTTTAATGCTTATTTTTGAATTGAATTGAAATTATTTTTGACCACGCAGTTACGCGATAGAAATCATACACTAGCTGACTGCAATATAATCATAATCCCTCCGCTCATCTTCCCCACCCCTCCCCCCTCCCTTCACGATGCTCTCTATCTCATCGTGGAGCGTAGAGTAACACGCTGGATTTTCTATACGACGACGCCAGTCACGGCAAAGTAAATAGTCTAATTCTCTTGATTCTGTTAATGGAACTGAAAAATTCGATTTCTGTACCAGACCTTAGAGTAGACTTCGTATGAGACCGACGTCACGGTATGTGACGGTCAGGCTACAGAAACGACGATTATGATAGTTTTCGTGGCTGTGAAGATGTGAATTTAAAGGATGCCATGTTCAAGCATTTTCATGAGCAATAATCTCGTGCGCTTTGATTGGCTCGATTTGAACTGTTCTAAACCACACGACGACTCTCTGAAAGTGATGCGTGGGCGTGACTTTTCAAAGCCTTCGAACCAATCAGAGCGCACGTGATCGCTGCTTATCCAATCGAAATACTGATCGTACTGAAAATGTTTCACGGACATACTGCGCCAGTGTAAAATCTGCCATGGGGAGGTAAATGAGCAAACTAGCCGCACACATATGTAACAAAATATAATTTTGTAGTCGTGACTGCGCGATGTAATAAATGAATGATACAATCAAGAATAAACATCAAAATAACTTGACCAAATAGTTCGCTTACATATTTAATTTTAGTCAGTACTGAAACAATGTTCTTTAAAAGAAAGAACAAAAAGACAAAAAGAAAGATGCTAACCATTTTGAAACGGCACGAAGCCACAAGAAAAAAGAACAATGATAGAACGAAAAATAGCAAACTAATTTGAATTTCAAGTGTTAGAGGGAAAAAATGCTCTGACTTAAATTCCTTTAAGACAAGCATTCTGGGCTTTTGTTGGCCTTCACTTGTTTGCGAGCCGAATCGCGACTTGCTGGTCTCCGTGAAAACCCTGGTTTAAATGGCGTCCCGCTTGTCGGAGCTTGCGACTTACGAACGCTTTTGTTCGTATCGCCGAGATGAGCCGATGACGACTTCTGCCCGTGGTGGACGAGAGTCGACGGGAGCCTGGGCTCCACTAGAGCGTCCATGTCCTTATATGGTAGAGACGAGTAAACGACGACTTGGTTCTGATTAAATTGGGGTCGCAGGAGGCGTGGTAATGAACGGTGTCTCTTTCTTGGTTGATAGTGTTTACCAAGGACGTTCTTGAGACTTTCTTCGATGTTAATGGTTACCCCATCGGCATCACTTTCTGCTGTCTTCGCCTTGTTTGCAAGTCGTAAACCAAGTCTTGTAATACGCAGTATGTGTCTGGCCAGTCTATAGACAAAAAATCCCGCACTTATGACTCATTGCCAATCTGTGGGATAACCTATGCTACTCGGCGACTTACAGCACGTACACGGTACGGCATGCAGTAAAACAGAAATAGCTCTTTACTGTTCACGTGCAAATTATCCGATCACAACGCAACGTTAAACTACAATAATCATATCAATTCACCTCCATTTCTGTGTCCCTGATGTTCCTAAACTCGCCATGGTATCGGGCGAGGCTACGCGCTGAATATCAAGAGGTATCTTCTTGGCTCCTTTAATAGCTCGTCCTAGGTTCCACGGAACCCTTTGGCCGAAGGTGCCTGGAACCCAAGATAAGGAAAATATCTTGAAGAAGATTGGAAATGCTGACATGGAGCGGTGAAAAGATCTCTGAAGGTTTATGTAAATACTCCTTCGGCGTAATATTAAGCTAACAAATCAGCATGAAGATGTCCGCCAATGTCACAACTAATGAGAGTAGTAATAGCAACAGCAACAGCAGCAACAATCATGACATCAGTAAAATCAGCATTAGTACTAGAAATTTGACGCAGACAAGAATGGGTTGTCATATCTCCCTGGAGACCAGACGTGTGGGATTTTTCTCCGTGTAAACCTAGACTTACCGATGTATTTGCCCTCGTATGTCCACAGACGAACAGAACAATCAGTGGAAGATGTTACGATTAATTGTCGCCTCTGAATGAAATCCAGGCAAGTCACACAAACCAAGTGTGCTCTAAACTTGAAGACCAGAGGTGGAGGCTCCAGGTTGATCTAGTGTGTCACAACAACAGAAAAACATACAAATAATACATTGTTTTTGGTACGAAACTAGTTTATAATGATAGCGGGGACAGTCCAATCATCGACAACAGCATCAGGAGAAGCGTCTTTGTTGTTATTATTTTTCTCCCCTCGTTCGCACCACCACCATCATCATCAACAGTCACAACATCTTAACAAACGCCCACTATCACTGTCATCACCACAACTCCATCGGCATTTTCAACCAACACTTATAAAATAATCAATAATCAACAATCAAGTTCATGGTCATCACCCTCAGCAGGTTCCATAGCCAACAGCCATCAGCATCATAATCATCATCATCAACATTACCAGCATCAGTGCTGACCAGCCATATCATCGTTGTCGTCATCATTACAGTTGTGAACATAATAATAATAGTAGTATCAATCACATCGCAATGGTATCGCAATCACCATCATAGTCACCATCATCATCACCACCACCATCATAGTCACCATCATCATCACCATCGCCTTCGTCGTCACCATCATCACCATCGCCACCCTCACCATCATCATCGCCACCCTCACCATCATCATCGCCACCGCCACCGCCACCGCCACCGCCACCGCCACCGCCACCGCCACCGCCATCACCGCCATCATCACCGCCATCATCACCGCCATCATCACCGCCATCATCACCGCCATCACCACCATCACCACCTTCACCACCTTCACCACCACCACCTTCACCACCATCACCATCATCATCACCATCAGCATCACCATCACCATCATCACCATCAGCATCACCACCACCATCAGCAACATCACCACCACCATCAGCAACATCACCACCACCATCACCACCATCATCATCATCATCACCATCATCATTATCACCATCACCATCACCTTCACCATCGCCATCACTATCATCATTTACTATCGTCATTGACTGGGTACTAAACCCATATATAACCATGCACATCAGACATACTTACCTGTCTTTTCTGTTGTTGCTGTTGTGGATGTGGTTTGTTAAGAGGACCACTTTCTTGATGAGTCGACTTTGTAGAATCCTCGACAAGTGAAGGCAGGAATGAAACACGGGTTTCTTTCAATCGGTTTCTTGTTGGTCTAGTGTGATCTTGTTTGTGTATGCAATACTCAGTTAGGTCCCACACCTGACATGAAGAGTTATTTATATATATAAATGTAAGACAGACTCTCTTAAACAATGGGAGGCACACAGGTAGTCCAGTAAAACCTGCCGTCACAGAAAGCATTTTAATCTTAGAGGAGATTTTGTCTGAGTCGGATTTCAACGATTCCTATCTGTTCTGTAACCGTGATTGGATGACTCACGGGAAAACAATGGGAAGCCATTTCAATGTTCCTGCATACCTCACCGTCACGTGCTGGGGGTCAGCACGTACACTTCTCACCGCTCTATCAGTTTATATGGCGGAGAAGTAACCACGCGACCTTACCTTGACGTAGCCGATGGTATCGCCTGTTATTAACATTGTGTTATTTTCATCAGTAGCTAACGCCGTTATAGATTCACATTCTGTATGCCCGGCTGCAAACTGCCCGAGGAGTCCTCCTCCAAATATACTCCAAGCTCTCACGAGGCCACCGGACTCTCCGGTTAACAGTGTTGCCGTATCGCGATGGTGTTCACGCTTCTGAAGAAACAAAACCTACGACAAATATACATCGTACTGCATTACTTGACCGACCGAATGACTGAACAATTGCCAAGATAGATAGCCTAGGAAAGCAAGATAGATAGACAGGCAGGCAGGTAGTCAGGCGGACGGACGGACGGACGGACTGTCGGACGCACGGATGGGCGTGTGGATGGGCAGACAGACAGACCGACAGATGGACAGACAGACAGAAAGACAGACTTACCTTATCGACAACTGAGTCGTAGTCGCTGTCTTTGACTTCTATTTTATCAACAACAGGACATATACTTTTGGCTCGTTTAGAAAGTGCTAAAAGGCATGGGTCCCTCAGGATTGAACTTTTACGAAGAGGGGACTTGATACTGGAATGACGCCTGGAATCTGACGACGGCTGAGGACGATGAGCTGATACATCAGCCAGCACAGCACTGAGGACTAAACGAATCCAATCATTGATTTAGTTATCGATCTGACTAAGGGCACCAGAAACTATAGCTTCACTATACATTAGGTAGGTTCCTACTTCATTGCCAATCCTGATTTCTCCACTCCTGTAATCCTTTAAGATATCAAATTTCTAGAGCTATCTTTGTTAACGACAAAACTCCCAAAAAATCAAAAAAGAAAACTTCGAAGAGCGAAAAAATAAAAGGACAGTCATGCCCCCCTCCCCCAACCTGTTTTTCTTGCACCCTAGGCTTATTAGAAAGACAAGTTACCGGCATTGTTCTCTGAAACGCGTCTTTTCAGTTCCAGTGGAATGACAGACTTGGACATCACAGGAATATCAAAGTTATTAGCGTTCAATACGCATACTGTGTGTCCAGTATCAAGATTCCAGACTTTTATGTCACCGTTGTAACAAGACGTTGCTACTAAGCTTGGACTGTGAAACGTGATGGAGAGTATGTCGTCTTTGTGGTGTGCAGGCCATATTCGCGGGACGTCCTCTTCCTCTTCGCGACAGTCTCTGACGAGAGAATATCGAATTAGACATGCGCAGTAGTGACTCAAAAATTGTAATAGGACAAGTTGACAGTCGCAATGCGTTTCAAAAGAGCTAGACTTATAGCTACATCTGCAGGATCTGGCTGTCGGTCTGCATAGCCTGTCTGTCGGTCTGCCTGTCCATCCTTCGGTCGGATGAACCGGTTGGTCGATCTGTCTGTCTGTACTCCTTCATTAGGTCAGTTAGTCTACCTGCCTGTCTGTCTGTCTGTCTGCCTGCCTGTTGTCTGTCCGTCTGTCTCGGTATGTCTGCGTGTTTGTCTGGCTGCCACAGTTCTGTTTGCTTTTTGTTTTGATCTTACTTACTTGTAAACAATAATCTTTTTACTCCATCCTACCACAACAATGCTCTGTTTGAACGAAACGAGCCCCGTAATCTAGACAACATAAAAAATAAAGTTGTAACCTAAACGACTTCCAAAAGGGTTTCATTTGAGCGCAAGTACGTTAACACCTAACCAACCTCTTCATCATCTATAGGCTCAATTTCTCGAAGACAGCAGCCATTGTTAAAGTTCCACAGTTTTACACTTCCATCTCTCGCCCCAGTAATCAGCCGTCTCTTGGATTGATCAAACGTCATCGCTGTTATCTCAGAATCTCCGTGGGCATCAGCAAACTGGATAATTTTTTCGCCATTCTCCAAGCTCCAGACACAGACCACGGAGTCATGGCAACAGCTTACGACCTGAAGTAGTATATCCCGATTAGATAGTCATTTTATGGCGTCATTGATATGATTCATGGCAATGTAAAGAATGTGCCGTTCTAGGAATGGAGAAAGTAAAAAGAACAGGAGGAAGGTTCTTGTAAAACGTAGTCTCGTATTTTCGTGGCAGCACTACAAGCGAACTAAAGTAGTATATCCCTTGAGGATTATCGATTGGAATGACAAGAATTTAAGCAATGTCAGACCAACTCTCTGGTTAAACGTTGAAGAACGAATCACGGTACGCAGCTTGCGTGACCAAAACTTAATTAGCGGGGGTGGTGTGCAAATAATGGGAGGGTCATCATTTTTTATGTACCTCAAAGGGGGGCGGAGCATCAAAACGTTTTCGAGGTGGGCACACATTCCTGGTGTCCATCGAGGGGGAAGCCTGATTAATTCTTGCATCTTGTTTGGGGAGGGGGGTGAAAAATCATCATAGCAAAAATGAAATGCAGCCCCCTCCCGTCTCGTTAATTAATGATAGCTCCCCAAGACAAACCAGTTTTACCGGAACAAACCAGACAATCACATTACCTGATCAAACAAGTCGTTATAGAGTGCTCCACACAACGGTTTTGTATGGCTAACAATCTCGTGTTCTTCTGAGGGCTCCTCGTTCTTCCCCTCGAGTAAACTGAACTAAAATGAAAAGAAAGCACTTCTTTAAGTCATGTCCCGTTAAGTCGTCATTTTTCTTGCAACGAGCCTCAATTCTAAGATCGATTGCTTACTGATTACACTACTCTCTAAACAACATGAGTGAACCTCAATATATAAGTTGCTTGCTGACATGAAGTTAGGGTAGTAACCCTATTGCCAGGGCTAACTCTTTGGTTTTCGGTGTTGTCCCAAACAAGAGGATGACAGCCTATCTTCATGTAAGGAACGCTCATTATTGGTTTAGGGGGAGGGGGCTCGAAGGATTTTGCATCAATTAAGCGTGAGGGGAATCAGCAATACACAAGAGAAAATGAGGTAAGAGAAGGAATCCCTGGTACCCCATCATATCAGCCCTTCGTTCTATTTTTAGAAC